>JAHFWJ010000448.1:3000000-3183043 GCA_028555115.1 Himalopsyche japonica
CTTACTTCTTGAATTAATTGTTTCGTATACATAGTAATTACTGATTTTTAATTAATATAAACAGATTTGTTTTAATTTCAATTGAATTACCTGATAATGCTTGCGATGAGTGGAATCGGCCATGACTATTGTATTATAAAATTGTGTAAATATTAATAATGTATCTGCTTTTTGAATTGCGTTTATAAAAGATTTTCTAATGAAATATAACGTAACGTATTATAGACAGTTTATACTAAAAATATTTTTAGTCATTGTTTGGTTGAGCAGTGTGCAAGATAAATTCGCTGCAGGCAGGCAGCCGTAGAAATGAAAAATTGTTTCAAATTACAGCAGTAGAATCGATGAGTTCGCTTCCATTATCGGAAGCATTCGAACGGAAACTTTGAAAACTATTGCTTCACAGGGAATTGCATTGTTTTTGTCAGTTGTAAAAAACGGTAAAATGTTTACTCTTGGGTTTTATTTTCATTTGTGGTCAGTGGCTCACACAGCGTTTGTTTTTGTATTTATAAAGCATTCTTTTCATTGATAATACAATAAATAAAGATATAAGTTTATAAAACATAATTCTATTGTTATGGTTTAAGAGTTCTAAAATAATAATAAAATACCCATTAGTATGAATAACGAGTGATAAATTCTTAGAATTAAATAACTTAGACTTTAATATTTAAAGGAAAAAATGTCAATCCGTAGTTCGAAGTTAAAACGAAGCGGAGAAATCACCTGTCAGTCACGTCTTAATACCTCCTGAAACACAAACAATAATGGCAATCAATTCTTCTCTGTCACAATTGTCGTGTATTGAGTTTCTTAGAGCGACTTTTATCACAGTAATTCATTGATTTTGATAGATGCAGTCAAGTTGTAACCCTTAAATTATCAAACGAGTATTAGCTTATCACCCCTACTTTAAACCATTACAAAGAACGCACGTAAAAACCCACAATCAATAAATTTCAAATATGTATTTCTTACGATTTATAAACATCAGTATTTAAGTATATTTATTTTGTAGCACAATTATAATATGTAATTGTAGTGTAAGAGTAAGAGGAAGAGAAATAATTATTTTGTTTATAATTGTCGTTTTTATCTTTTAAAAGTCAAGGAAAGCTTCAAGTTAGCTTAACCGTTGTCCTGATATGTTAAATATTGTCGTTGAGCTCAATGTTTTGATATTTTCATCGTATTATAAAAGAGCTTTACCAATTTAATGCTAATTCAATCAAAAAAATAATTTATAAAAACAGAAAACATAAAGAATGCAATTAGTGTTGTTTTTGTGAGCATCTTCCTTCGACAATCCATTGCTACTGCCTGTCTTTAAACCGATATTGATGAGTAATATAACACATAACTCATTTGTCGCATTTACGTGAATATTACAAAAATACTGGCCAATAAGTAAGTGAGCCGACCATTACAGTCAGACATATTGATTTTTTACTTTCTCCTGATAGGAAGAGGCTTATATATTACAGTCTTTCCGCATTCTCTCTTCGAATCGAGTTTCATAAAATATTCAGTAAATAATTAGCCTACATAACAAGCCAACAGTGTTTGTATACTGAATACTGCAAAATGACAACGTCTGTTCAAAAAGACAAATATTATATATTAAGATCACCTAACGTATTCAATGTCTCGCGAGAATTGTCAATCTTTTAAAATAATGTTCATCGTATGCTTTTGTATGAAGAGAACGACGTTGAAATTATTTATATCCATAAAAATACATAGATTTAAAGTAGAACCTGTCTATCCGAATGCATCAGTCAAGCCGATAGAATTTTTAATGTTTGACGTGTATAATATTTATTACCTCGGAAATTTATTAGAACTGAGAGGAAATACTGAATAGCGCTACATTATATTATATATGGATATGTAGAAACTTGTCACCAAGCTGACAGCAATAACCTTGTGCCAATTTCAATTATTTATAGAATTTATGCTGTTGTAACTGTAGATAATTCCACATGTTTCGTCACTGACGACCCAGATTCATCAGACATCTTTAGACGTTCTTTCACGCGAATTCAACAGAGCTCTCCGTCAGTGAGAAAATAGTCTTTGATAATAAAAATACATGCTCAGTACCGTTTCTGCAATTTGATATTTTTTATGGTAAGGACCGGTTTTACTCATCACAGGTAGTCAGTTCGTAACGTTCATAAAAATATTTTTATTTTTCAACAAAATATTAAAAAATATACAATTAAAAATATAATTGAAAATATGGAAAAATTGAAATTCTAAGACATTGAAAATTAAATAATAATCAAAATGTAAGAATCAATTTCTCGTTGTAACTAAAAATCTCGCAATAGTGCTAGCCAAGAAAAACTTTTCAAAGAGACATAACACGTGTCATATATTGAAGCACAGCCAGTGGAATAAAAAAGTAATTAATTTCAATTATTTACTTAGCAAACAAATTTTGAATTGAATTGAAGTTTCCCAAGGAAGAAGTTTGCGATTCGGCGAAAGGTTTCAGCATTCAATATTTCTATGTATATTATACATTAAAATGAATGCTAAACGTAGGCTTTTACATTTCAGAACGAAAGTCAGTTTTATAAGCAATACCAATTTGTCATCTCGATAAAATAAGACATTTCTCAATAATAATTGGCGATGCCTCTTATAATTGGCACCAAGAAAACTTTACAAATCTTTTGTATTTGTATAAATATATCAGCGAAATGAACTGACAATAGAATTATTTAAGGTCGACTAGGTTTCGTCTCATACTTGAGTTCAAACAAAGGAATGAATTTAGAATCTCTCAACGATCAAATTAATATTTAATTGTTTTCGTGAAAAGATAAATACAATATTTTGTCTCAGTTGAATACTTTTGTGTCTGCAGAAAATTCCTTTAAACGTAGATTTTCAAATTAAATTTTATTTATTTGACATATAAAAAAATATATTAAGTCTAACGATACAAATGACTGAAATAATAATTATTTATATAAAAAGTCAAAATATTGAGGCTTATCAGAAAGACGAAACATGTATGTTAACACATAGTTTGAAAACGAGTAGAATAATAAAAAAGTCTTCGCTTCCAATTGTGGATTAAAAATGGAGCTCTCTGAAAAGTTTTATCTTCGAAGTCAATTTGTCTTTTTCAGTAAGAGAGTTAAAACATTATAGAACATAACTAGGAGTTAATCGTCGCATAAGTGAGAGAAAATTTAGAGACAACAGAATTCCATACCTTTGAAAATAGTCCATACATCGATTTACGAAGCTGTAAACCGGGATTCAATCCCATTAACACGATAAGCGAATACAACAATAATGACTACTCGATGACAGACTAGGCGTTAATATTGCGCACTTGTGAAAAATATTGTTTTTAACCATCTTGCTGTAACACTGTCAACTATAAGTACAATATATTACAATGCGTTGATAGTTTTAAATCTTTCGTCTGTGCTAAAATTAATATAGAAATATAGCCTGAATTTGAATTTTTTGAAATATCTTTTATGTGTCCCAGCTGGGAAAGTGTAAATAAAAAGAAAGGAAATGTAAAATAAAATTCTGAAACAATAAAATCAGTCTATGGATGAACATAGTAAAAGCGATTCGACTTGATTGATACTAAATTACGATGCTGTGTACAAAAATTACTATGATAGTTTGGTTATACAAAATAATTGCAAAACACTTTTCTTGAAATATTTCGTAAGATTTATTTCTATACAACACGTGACGAAAGTAGCGTAAAACTTTTTCAATTTCCTTTGATACATTGACGTTTTGATAATTGGCCGAAGACATATAATTTCGTATTATGTCCCAGTTTTATTACATTTGAGTACTGCCTCATTATATATATTTAAAGATTTTTAATATCATAATAATTTCGAAATAGCAATCTTGCAGATAAGAATTTTACTAATCGTAGAAAACGGTAAATTTTGAACGATACTAATTTTTTTTAACATATGGAATTTGAACCTTTCAAACTCTGTACACATTCACGTGTTTTGTTACTCGCGAATCGGGTATCGCTTTTCGGCATTTTAAGACACAGATTCAATGGAACTGACAGTCAGTAAAGCGTTTGCGTCGATTGCTTCTACCTTAGTTTCTCAACCGATTGGTCGCGGAAATTTTTGGGTGGTCCGCAATGTGATATTATTTTGAAAAACAATCAAATTTTATGCATTTTTTCATATTTTTTGTTACTGTCTGTTTTAATATACTTCAATATTGTTATATCAGCATACGGTGTAGCAAAATTGATTATTTTTAATAAAAAATCAATTATATAAATATTTACTATTTTATTCCAATGTTGATGGTCCGTAAAACATTTTTGGATTTTTTGGTACTACTACGCTGAGCTTATGAGCTAAATGTGGATATGAATCGATTTCAATAACGTCTGATTTGATCGTAATAACATCCAAATTCCGAGAAGTAATCTGTTAAAATACCTTTTCACAAGGTCTCAACTATCATTAAAGTTAAAGGAAAATTTATAGTATATCCAGTAGTAGTATCTCTGTGTTATAAATCTCCCATCTCCATTTTTATCATTGTATCCGTCTGACCGACAGTTTGAGTGAAAGTTTGGTCGTGAGTGATAAAACATTTGGAAATCTAAGGAATTTAAGCGATTCAAATTTCCAAGCCAATCTTAAATCAATTTACTTATTTTGTTTCAGAAAATTGGCTCATTAATAATAATAAAAGATAAATGCCTATGATTTTTCTATAAATACAAAGAAATATGCAAGTGAAAAAGTAAAATAGTTAATTACAAATATTGATTCAAAATGTTTAACAATGACCAAAGAAAGCTTTGGGTTGTGAGGAAGAATCTTCATTTAATTTCAATAGCGGCTATCATAAATTTCGTTGTTGTGTCGTGTGTTACGCAAAATGCAAGAAACGAAAGTAAATTATTTCAACAAGCCAATGACGTTGAAGTTTCAAACAATATTACTGAGTCCAAAATGGCGAGTTTTAAAATGAACACGGAAATTGATGACTCCATTTTAAGTATAAATATTCAAAAAGTTAACGATAATAACGAAAACAATAGTAGAAAGAGCTACATAAAAAGTTTGATTGAAGAAAGTGGCGCTTCGATAGAAAATGTTCTCGGTTCTGTTGAAAAAGACCCGATAATATCTCAACTGGCGTCGATTAGAGGCAACGAAAGTATGGACGAAGAAGTGTGGACAAAATTTTCTTGGCTATCAGATTTGTACGACCATCACAAGTGGTCTATGAGACATTATGCCAACGTTACTGAGGATTGCGCACATAAAATGACGACATTTTTGGATGCGCTGAAGAAGGGTGAAGCATGGGCGGCAAAAAGTTAGTAAAAGGTTTTTTTGCTCTGGTTCTTCTCGTCTCTTCTTTTAACATCTACATCAATTTTAAATACTCCAAAATGTATGTAAACAGATTTGGAATTATTTCAAATTTTATAAAAAGAAATGAAATAAGGTGTTCAAAGTAAAAAGTAAAAAATAAAAACTACCACATCCATTTATTTAAACTAAGAATCTTTAAATTAAAATGTGAATTTGATTACAATCCTGTATTTTAATAACCTTCATAATAATTTAATAATCAAGGTTTTTCGAACACATTTAAATGTCGTTCTCATTAAATGTATTGTTTAAATCTAGGACAGTTTCGTTCCGCTAATATTGCATGTCTGTATTTTATTAACATATTGATTTATATTGTGCCATTCTTCACGGAGACGTCAATTAAAACAATGACTCTTGAGAAAACGATAGAAAATTGTAAACATTTATTTGAACAAAACGGAAAATACTGTAAAGTCATTATTGTTAATTATTTTTGTTTCAACAATTCAAATTTGATATTGAAATTTCATCAAGCACTTTTAGTTGATATCATAAATTATTGAAAACTATTTATTAAAACAACTATAAATTGGGATGTTAGAACAGAAGAGAAGATGCATTGAGTACCTTTTCTACACCGCTAAATATAGATAAATATGTTTAAGCATAATTCTGATGATGAATAGGCCGAAATAGCTGTCAACTATATATCCTATTAATTTTTTAGTACTAATATAGATTGCTATTTTTCACCGCGTTATAATGTTATTCTTAACGTTTTTTTTATTCTCTTCTTTTTATTTCATTTCAAAATAGAAGAATAGCATATATTATGAATTATGTCAACAATTAAAAAGTATATAAAATTTGTTTTTCATAGTTAATGTACTTCCCAATATAACAATTCATTCATTCATAAAGATTGGTGTTCGTTTAACTTTTATTCGTTCAAATATATTCATATTTTATGCAATTGGGCATATGTTTTACGGATGCATTTACACGATTGAGTTGAATGTTATTATAATATTTACAGTGTCTGACGCATCTGGTCGTTACAACGGCCAATTTTTCTTCGGGAACGACTTTTGGCTGGGATCTTCAGGGCTATGCGCCGAACTGCGGCTCGAGCATCTTGGGGATGTTGGAAAAACTTCTAAAATTGACGTGGATAGCAATGAAACCAACCTGAAGAGTCCGCCGTTCCTTGTGGCCTTCAACGTAGCCCGATTGCAAATGCTAGTTGGAGATTTTACACCGCAGGTAAATAGTGAATGCTTTAAATCGTTTTTTAACGGTATTTTTTTTGCTGAGCTAAATGACATATCAATACATTCTTACACTCGTGGCAAATAATGATAAAAGCAGACATAAAATATTTTTTACTGCTAACGTCTCAACTGTTAACGGCTTATTCCATTGTATTGATAGTTGACGCTTAAAATAATAAACATTTTTTTTATTTCTTTTTCCGCCAAAATATTTTATGATCAGGACCGGCTTCGCTTATTGATAGTTATCAACAGATCGCGGTTAGCGAGACCGGTCCTGATCATAAAATATATTGTGGAAATAAGTACTGAAAATGTGTTTTCATTATTTAAATATCATGCCGTTCCATCAAGAAGTGACATTTAACACCTCAAAAGTGCTTAAAAATATAATCAAGTGAAGCGTGTTACACCTTATTTACGGGCTTCAATATGACATTATTTGTCCGATAATATGATAGGTCACCACCGATAATTACAATAGAATTATTAGCTATCACCATTAGCAAGCATTAAAAACAACTTTTTACTTCAAATAAATCTGCACATGTAATATCTTTTGATTTTCCTTTTCCATATTAACAAGAAATCCGAAGGCTGTGTGAAAAAGTGCCAACGAACTCAAAACATGTAGAAATTCAATTAAAGCGGCAAAAAGGCTAAATAAATCTTATAGATTCATATATCTATGATATATATACTTTATTGTAACTTCTTTATAACGCAATCGATATTATATTCAAGGCTACGCTTGCTCGATATTTTTGAACTCATTATTGAAAAACAACGTTACAAGTTAAAAGTTGCGATTAATGGTACAATTACTGTGTTCAAGCGAACGATCACAATATTCGAGAGCTGTTTTGTGCTAAATGAAGTTTGCTTATTTATTTCATTTCTTCTGTACTATCCAGAGAAAAAGATATTTGGATGTTTTCAAATTCAATTCCTTGATGGAAAGGTTAATTTGCGGATATGAATAATAGTATTGACATTTATTTATTTTGTTTGATAATTAAACACATTGTCTGATTCTATTTTCACAATTTATATTATTAAGATCAGGTCGAGTTTCACTTATCGCGTAGACTAAGAATTAAAACAAATGTATTCATAAATTGAGCGTTAAAAGTTTCCAGGTAAACAAAACAAATGGTTCACGAACTAAGTTAAAAATTATAGATTTTCATAAAATATTTACTGTGCCTTATACTTTTATGAAATATAAATTATTTCCACAGTTCTATAATATAAAAAAGGCACGACCGGTGTTTTTCATCGCGAGTTTTTTCAACTCATCAGTACATCTTTACACTTAAAATTTGTGTAAAATGTGAATGCTAAATAGTAATTTTTTGTGGGAATACATGATATTTTATATAATAAAAACACAATGTTTCTATAATTCATAATATTAAGATCAGAATTGGGTTTGCTCATCGCTAACATTATCAATTGACCAATTCATAATACTCGCGATGAGCGAAACCGGCCCGCATGGTATTTATTTAAGTGGGATTTGAGATATTTTTTTAGTAAATAAAGTGATTTATTTCTCATTTAACGTTGTTGCATTGATCATTTGAACAGATATAAAAAAAAATATTTTTTACAAAATATAATATTGTGTATTTCAAATGAATTGATTGTTTGCTGTTACAAAAAATAATAGCTCTATTTCAGTTTAAATAACCAGTTGGTTGAAACCTTTCTAATTAAATGCAATTGAATTTGTTAAGTAGGCTTATATAATATTTAGTGCGAGCTTGCCACAAAATTTTGATTGGAAACCAGTATTAACGAAAACAGTAATTGGAAATATTTTAGTACACAAATATAATTTAATTACAAAGGATAAATATGTAACGTTATTTTGAAAATATATCATAATTTGATTGCGTATTATTTGGGTTATGTGGTGGAAGAAATTAATTTATTGCTTTATGTGGTATTATGTTGAGTCAGGCATAGTCGATCAATTTTTATAGAAAATACTTATTATTAGAAGCTTATAATTTCTTGTGACTATATTAATCAATCAAAATCACAGATAATTGATTTTCTTTTTTAGAAACTATTGAAAAACTATATTTTTATAAATATTTTGATTCTAACCATGTTCGACTAATGATTTGTTGAAATCAACTTTTCTATAATACAATCTGTTCTAATAATCCCCTTAAGTTACACTTTTAAGACTTTAACTGTCACTTCCTTGTAGAAAAACATAATATGTTGTTAAAATAATAACAACACATTGTTTGATTTTCTGTAAATTTTTCTCTTAGCTTTGAATCTGTAGTTTTCAATACCTGCCTATTATTAACAATTTTTTTTGTATAAACAGGCATGTTTTTGTATCCTATCAGTTGATAATGTTCGCGATAAAATAAACCGGTCTTGAACATAAAATATATTGGAGATAGTATTTTTTTATGAAATTATTTATTTTTTCAATACTTTTTATTGCGCTTAAAACAATTGATGCCAAATGTTTTATTTGCAAAAAATGATAATCGAAATCAACAGGGAGTCAATGAATATTTTTATTTCCGAAATAATTTAATAAATAGCTTGTATCGAAATGAAGCACTTTCACGATAAAATGAGAGATAAGAATTTCATTTGACAGAATGTATAGTTAATCTGTGTAAGATGTACATGCATAAGTAAACGTAAGTCCTACAAATTACTTTATATCGTACATACCAGTGATACTAAGCCATGAACACGAGTGCTGAAAATTGCCAAATCGAAAATTCAGTTGGTATAGAACAATTCATAATATTCACTCAAACACTCATTTTTATTTCTAATTCTTGAGTAATATCATAATTTTAGTTTAATCTGGAATTGACTGAAAATGAATGAGATACGACGATGAGAAAAAATTGACAGTATAATAATCTATTGTATATAAATACTAAAAACAGCTTTACGATTTAATTAATCAACTTTAATGTGTTTACTGTTACTTCTTGGTGGAAAGGCATGATATTTTAATTTATGATATCAACTGGAAGTGCCTGATGGACTTTCAATACCAAATTTGCATTGATAAGGCTAAGAACGATTCTACATGTTTTGTTATTGACGATCCGGTTTTTGACTTTCGGCATATTCAGGCATTCTATCAGACGTGTATAGCAGAACTGACAATTCAAATTTTCTATCTATTATGTCTCTAATTTCTTTGTAAAAAAAGATTTATTGAGCAATAGAGAGTCAAAAAATTCATATAGGAAAGCACCTGTATAGATAAATCGGCTTTATGGTTCACATTGGAAGCAGACTTGAATATAAATCAGGTGGAGTTTTAGCAATAAATTATATGTTTCGAAATGAAATTGAATTGAATATACAGATATTTAAAAATGGCAGTCGTAAATCAAAAAAGCAATAAATATTTAAAAGACAATGATTAAAAATCTTTTATTGAATAAACTTTTTTGTATAAAAATTAAAATGGTGTTAACCACTGGTATACACCATTCTACAGTTGCAAATATTTCCCGGTAGAAATTCTGAAAGGCTTTTCACGTCATATTCATATCACACGTCAAAATACTGCCTAATACTTGCACGTCAAATTGAGACTTATAAATGACAGGTTAGAGACATCTACGAAATGATGAACAAGCATTTAGTTCACTATTCTAAGCCATTTTGTGTTCTTTCGTTCTGTATACAATACATTTTTCGGATGTAATGACGTAAGGCGTATTGGTATAAACGATGCTTTAGTGGGTGATCGATTTGGGATATTCTTTAGCATAGCTTAACTTGATAAATTAGGTGTGTTCACCGCTACGATTTACTACTTTTTTTGGTCATAATTTTGGTAATCATAAATTAGAAGTATAGACGTTGCAAGTTTATGATAGGAAAATATTCGAAATGTCAATATAGTATAATGGTAATTTTGTTTTATCAAAAGCAATCAATATTTATGGTGACGACAAGACACAGACGTGAATTTTTGGCTAAAAATAAATATTAAACATGTATGTATATCTCGCTTAGGTCTACGAAATTCGCTGAAACACCCTCTAACACTGTCTTCACCTACAACGATGGTCAATAAGTTCCGGACACTCAATCCGGAAGTTACTCTTCCCATACCCTCACAACAGGTGTAATAGGCGGTGGCGCCTTTCGCACATTTACTTTACAGGAAGACCACTCCTGTAAAGTAGTATCCGCGGCATTTCGGATATTCCAGCAGAGGAAATAGTATTCGTTGAAGGTAAATATGAGTTCAATCTCATATTAGTCTCCCTCCTAAAGGAAAATCTTACGAGTTTCCTCGGAATATATAAATAAATATGTGACAATCTTTTTGTCCTTGTAGTTATCATTATACAGTTTTTTGGGCACAATATTTCTGTGACAAGATTTTGAAAACGTGTGTACAAAAATATTCGATTGGCGTTTACTTGGTAGAACTTCTTCTATCGGATTTAGGCATATTTCCCGACGACGAGAGAGAATTCAGACGATTTTTTCCCTCAATGTATTAAAGTAGATTTTGCCTGAGCTTGCCCAACTCCGCTTAAAATAAATAGTTTCTATGTTACAAAAGCAATCAATTAATATTTTTTAAGTATATGTATCAAATAAAATTCAAAATAATACAGCATTGAGCTATGTAGATTGGCAAATGGGCACGTCTTTGATGCTTAATTTTTTTATATAAAAGCTTTAGGTGTAACGCTTGTGCTTTTTTGATAAATCCAACGTAATAGCCTTTTAAATTACCGAGTGAACATAAACTCGTCGCCCCTACTTAAATATTACAAGGCACTCACATAACTACACATAGTCATTAATTTTTAATGGATTTATTTATAAAATTGTAAATGTTTTGTTAGAAAGATATTAAGATCATTAAGATGAAGCATTATTAAGGTAGATACTGCGAATTGAAAATACTAGAAAATTGTGTGTTTAATATAGCACACAGCACTGTGCAGCATCTTGTGCCTGGAGCAAATGTTTTAGTGTTATTGCTGTGCAGAATTAATGTGGCTTAACAGATTTTAAAGCGTTTCTATGATAGTGCTTACTGTACACTTTGCACCGAATGGCCTGAAAAGTAAAATTATTTATTATTTTTAACACTGTTTAAGTGGTGTGCCATGTGTTAATACATACCACTAGGGGATGCTGGGGGTGATTGTAACATTGTAAATATACATTTTTTTTAATTATCGTATTGTGTCACAAAATAACTGAGTGTGACTGTCGCCATCATTTAAATTTATGATTTACACATTAGGGGCCGTGGATTATTTTTTCCAAATTAAGAGAACCATGAATCAGTTCGACAATACCATATATATCTAACACTGATATAGATAATCATTTAGTTAGATTAAAAATACAATAAAACTTCGATTATACGGATTGCTGTAAAAAAAACACAAATTTCATCAATTTGTGCAACATTTTGACAATATAAGGAAATGAAGAATTAAAGTTCATATTATATATACAGAAAAATTATTTTCATCTGGTTCTTTCAAATAAGGTCGATGGATAGTCAAATTCTTGTCTATTATTGCGTTTAAGAAATGTTTTTAAAAACAAGAATAATAATATTACAAAATGATGATTTCAAGAAGTATCATTTATTGGTTAAAATTTAATGTAAAACGAGCATGGACTCCAAATATTCAACGAAAATAAATATTTCAAGAAATATTTGTCTCAGCGGAACAATATCAAAAAGACAAAGAGTGAAATCTGGAGGGGTAGATATTGATTCTACTTGTCTGAAGCTTTTCAATGTTTAGATGACACCATGAAGTGGCTTGAGAGCCACGAAGGTTTTATCTCACCACAAATAACTCAAAAGTCGCAATAGTATTCGCCATAAAACAACTACAAAAAGGAAAAAATTATATCATAAAATCTAAGTTAATTAATACTCTTAAGATAAATTAATTAAGATCTAGAAAAGGATACAATCATCGTAGTTATCTTTTAAATGACCAAACGAACACTAATTCACCATCCCTATTAAAATCATTACAAAAACACACGTAAAAACGCAACATCCTTAAATTTAAACAGCTTTATTTAATTTATTTATTAATTCATTACTTTTAAGGAAAATTTTCGTTTTCTTGAAACAACACTTAACAAAATGACGTAGAAGTTATATCTTCTCATAATCCTATTTTTATACTCTCTGTTATAAACGAATGATTGATCTTATAGAAAAAAAACTATTTTCAAGTTGATTATTAATATTTTAAATCATTTTAAAACACCTGATTTATCCCATACAATTGCTATTTGTATCTCATCGTTAAACAAAAAAAAATTGTCCAGCCATGGAATTTTTTCATTGGACTTTTTAAAATGAAACTAAGAAAAAAAGCTATCAACAGCTATATACATATGCATAGAATTTTATGAAGCTTTCTACTTTGTTATTTTAACCATATGATATCCTAGTCAAATAAAAAATTTAAATCTCATTAACATTCAACATTTTGTTTATAATTCGAAGCTTTTAAAATTTGTTTCTGCGTGTTTCTATAAGCACATTAAAAAGTGAAATCTGGATGTTTCGTAAAAAAATCTCTCGTAACACCAACCCAACGTTACAACGTTATTTCTGGATGTTTTTCGTGTAGCAAATAAACCTTCACCCCTTCCCCATTTGTGACACTTAAGTTTCCATGGGTAATGTAGCATCGTGATTCTGAGCCACACAGATTCAACATTAAGTGTGGCCATATATATGAATACACGACATACCTATACAGATGGGAAAATACAGTGTGTCTTTATATTATATAAGCCACATTGATGCAAAATAAACAAGGAAATAAAATACGATACCTCCTCCTCTTTCCGTCGCCGGTTTTTAAAAGTTGTTAATATGAATGACTATTAATTAGTAAATTTCCGCCATAACTATCTAACTTATCAAAAAAAAAATTTACTGCTTTATAATAAATAAAAGATCATCAATGTTTTCAAACAATTGACTAATGGAGAATCGTTTGTTGAATGCGGATGAAGGTGTTAAAATATTGCATGAACACTAGGAGAATCAAAAACTTAATTATAAACAAGGCTCAACTGAATGCTTCGCTAATACTAAATGAATAAGTAAACCTCCCCAATCTACATCTATCATATTTATTATATAAGACTGGTTATATAAGTTGACAATCTGAAAAAAAAATTCTTGCGATTATGTTTAAACTAAGCGAAGAAATCTTCAGTCAGTGATGTATTAATAATATCTGAAACACAAAATAAAAAAAAAAACAATATTTCTTACGAGAGCAAAGGATTGTTTTTATAAATTAATATACGGAAAGATCAAACTATCGAATGACTGAAAAAAAAAGATAGATTACTTCGATATAATGCGGTAGTCATATGCATGATATTATAATTCATGTAGTGCTTACATTACTGAAATATGACGGACGTCTTTATATTTGTCAATAAATGAATCTATACGGTGTCTTCTAAGAAATGCCTTTGGCGATGGCTTTACATGTGACGTGCTTATCTCTCACATAAATCTGGTATTATAAAATATGTCAAAAACACAAAAAGGATTATCCATATCGACAAATCAAGATACGGTAACAAATATATAAAAGAGCGCATCGTTGAAAGACGTTCGCCGCCCGGATTATTCAAAGGATCGCTCTTGATTTCTAGCTGTATTCATACTAAGGGTTGTTATATAAAATCCCGACAACCATTCGATTTCGGGATGGAAAAACATTACTTTTTAAAATATATATTGTATCTTAGATATCGTTACATTTCTTATAATAACTTGAATATCACTTTCAAAGTGTTAATTGTCACTTCTTGGAGGAAGACACGATATTTAAATTATAAAAACATGTTTGTAGTACGATTTCTACAATGTATTTATTAATCTGTACCGGTTTCGCTCATCGCGAGCAAAATCGACTGATATTCAATACTTATTTAAAATAACTTGAATAGTCACCGGGTGGGATAAATCTATTCAATACTTTTATTTTTTTAGCTTTTTTCCGAAGAAGATAATGTTTAATTTTATATTCGAAATGACTACATAAATTATTTTATTTTCCAATAAAAGATTATTAGTTTTATATCACTTATTTTATGTTTATTTGTTTCTAATTATTGGAGAGCATTTGGTCTGAGACTTTTATTACAAGAACGTTGGCATACTGTACACGAATCTGGCACTATGTTGTGTGATTCGATTTGAAGGTGAATTATCAACTGATTTATTGAAACAAAGTGAAATCTTTGGTATCAGCAAACTAACATTAACTCATCACTGCTTCTTAAATCACTACACTAAATTGAAGTTTTTACGCTTTATCATAATCATTTTATAAGCGAAACGATATATGCTATATTAATTCTGAAATGGAATATATAAGCTTACTTTAAATTTAGTTTCATCATTGTTAATCATAAACAAATATTTTTAAAACTAAATACTTAGACATGTTCCCCTTAATATATTTACATTTTAATAATAAATGCAAATCAAAAAACAAATTAACAAACTTTTGAAAACGAATATCGTAATAGGCTTAATTTTGTAAAGTTTGTTTTGCGTATATTTTAGATCGTGACACCGCTATTCATATAAAATACATAAACACACAATTGACGTTCATTCGATATCGTAAATTAAATAAACAAGTACTTGAAAAATTCTTGCTTCAGCGTTGTGTTGTATCAAACATAAAACACTCAAATATTTGAGAACTCAGTATAGTTAATAGTTAAATTCTGGAAACCCTAGCTGGCTGTCACATTTATATTCCTGTTGGTTTGTGCATGATGTTTTCCTGTTTGTGAAAGAGTAAGTAAAAGATTTTCTAATACTTTACATATAACAAAAAGTTGAATTTTTTAAGACGACAAATTTTGGAGACAATATCTTCTCCTTAATAATCATTACTTCTGTTTAAATTGGTATTTCAGTCACATGTGTACATTTGAAAATTCTCTATATCATGATATAAGTGTGTAAGCGAGCAATACTAAACGTATTATGTGATCATACGTAAATAAATAATCATAGGTCTTCATTTATTGCGAAATATTAAATAATCACCCATTTTATTTAAAATCTTACATATCCTTCCCTATAACACCAATCTTTACTGTACTTTCACTCTGAAAATAATGCATATTTATAAAATCGATAGTTTCTCACAAATAGATATATTGTATTTAACTTGAAAATGTTATTTTGTATACGACTGTTTAAAACTCTTTTGCCTTCTCCTATCGTCGGTCATGAGATTGAACAAGATTGATGTTTTACAAATTTACCGTTTATTCATTCAAAAATACTTAATTTATTAATTTAGTTATTGTTACGTGAATTACAAACATGAAATATTTTAATTATGTATAAATAAAAAACGCTTTTAGCTCTGTAATTTTTGATAGTTGGTTGTCCAAAGCTGTTTGGCCATCAACCTCCTTCAAAACTATGTTCAAACTATAATCCAGCTTAATTATATATGCTTTTCAAGAAGAGATTATTGTAATGGTCAATTTGTAGAGCTTATCACATAAAAAAACCCTCAAACTTGGTTACTATTCTTTCAACAGATTCATTTTTATTTTTGGAAAAAAATATGACTTTGTTTTTCTGATGGCCAATAACGTCTTTGAATATAACAGAACAGGAAATATTCAAAAAATAACATCGAAAGCCATACTATTTTCGTCGAGGCTGAAATATTTAGACCGTAGATCGAAAGACATCGATAGGTGTAGAAGGAAATCGATAAATCGGTAAACGATAAGTGCGGAATTATTTAACATTGTTTTCATGGGCAAATGAGACATGTGGGAACGGACGATCGGGGTTCCACTGTTTACATATTATAATCGACAGTATTTTTTACGAATTATATATAACGGTAAAAGTAGCTTTCGTAATAATACGGAAGAAGCGAAATTCATACTACAATATTATTGATACAGACGGCAGCGTGGCGGCAGATTATACCACCTTATAAGAAACTGCCACGAAATTAAATTTCCTTACAGCAAAATATGCAAAATAAAAATGAAAGCTTGGGTACATTTGCGTCACAAATATTGCTTCATAAATGAGAGTTAAACTATTGTATATATGTTTTTTAATCTTTCCATTAAACTTACTACTTGGATTTCATATTTTAGGATATTCTGGCTTTCGATATTATATCCCCTAATTCATTCATTGAAAATTAATGAGTATGCGCAATAACGTGATTATTTTATAATGGCTTGAGTGGGGGTGATAAGCAAATATTAGCTTCAAAAGAGCTTTGGATGTAAGTAGAGTCCACGTGGACGAGAGTGAGTTCAAACGCATATTAGTTTTTGAGATATATTAATGTAGAATTTCACTGTACTTAATCGGTTGACTTCTTTGCCAAATTCAGTGATAAATTGTTTTTTCGTTGCAAAGCAATAAAATTATGGTTTTTAATTTTTATATTATACTCTAAATGCTTATTTATTAATTAAATAATATAAAACTTTATCAATCATCAATTTTGATTGCGAATTTACCACCCCATTTATTACAATATAACTAAGTATAAATGATGATACTTAAAGTAGGGATGTCAACGTTAAAGTGTGGTGCTCCTATCGTTGACCATTTCAAAACAAATAAATGTTGTATATCTTTATTAAACTGGACCTTTTGCTGAGTAAAAATCAGTTGAATAAACAATGTAATATATATGATTGTATTCCGTCATTTGGATATTTAAAAAATATGGACAATCGTAGGATATTGACAAAAAGTATTATATATTTTTTTATTATGTGTATAATGGTTACGATATACGATGCAATGTAATAGTAGGTAATTAAAGTGATTGCTTAAAAAAATCTTATTTATCAGAAATCACGTTTTGTTAACTAAACTTTACTTCACCACACGCTGCAAGGAAAAATATCAAATTATGTGTTACGAGTGAAAAGTGAAATATTGTTCAAAAGAGAGTAAAAGAGAAAAGTTAATAATCTTATTTTTATGTATGTTTTCATATTAGTGAAATTCATAGGGTTTTTATTTAAATTCTATTGCTATGTACGAATCATTAAGCATTATTATTTCAAAAAATTTCCCATAACTATCGTGAAAAAATGTAACCAAAATAAATTTGAAACAAAAAAAGTTTCTAATCTGTTTATAAAATAATATTAACATCGATTGCATTTTTAAAAACACTTTTTATGTAGATGTAATCCGATCTTATTTTTTTAGCATTGCCTGGTTTGATTAAGTTTGTAAGTTAATCTAAAATTTTATTGAAATCAGGATGCGTTTCGCTCATCGCAAGCATTTAAACCAATACAGTAAATTGATTGAATTGGCATTTACTTGGTACAACTCCATTATCTATAACACGGTGAAAAAATAACTGAATGTTTTTTAATTTTTAAAAATTGTAGAATTAAACTACATTGCGGTTTTTCATACATATTTAATACAGTAAATTTTAAAACAAGGATACTAATGAAATATTTCTGGCCAATAATTATAAGGTATACTTAACGAATATATTTTACGTTTCATATTTTTAAAATTTCCATTGAATGTTCATGTTTGGTATTTTTGGTTTACCAAAGTAATGTTGACCATAATAGCAACCACACAAAGTAATAAACCTTCCCCGTAATAATTTTATTTTACAAGGTTAGCATTCTACAACGTAAATACATTTTTTAAATTTTTTTGCCGAAATTTTAAAACATTTATTTTACAGCAAATAGTACTTCAATTGAAAATTTGATTATTTTGGATCTGACGAAATTGGATACTAGTCGTCTACTTAGCTATATATAATAAGAGTGCTGAGTTTAAATAAATTTGCCGTCTTATACACGTTAAAACGATATAGACTTTTAGTGTTGATACTTCGGTAAACTGTAATAGAGATTATCACCAGTCGTGTATTTACATGGTCCGCTGGTTGCTAGATGAATATTTACCACACGAGCTTTCATGAAAGCTTTTGCGTGCGGGCAAGTTGTGTAAGCATCGCGTCGCGCGAGTGACGTCGCTCGCGTCACAACTTTAGTAATCTGGCATTTTGATTGACACTCCCGAGCTTTCATAAGACCACACACCAAACGAGCTAGCTGACGTCACGAGAGACAACTTTTATTTGAAATGGCACTTGACACATTTTATATAAGAGCTGTAAATTCGCGAATCGATTTTTGTAGTGTTAAATTAAGTGACAGAGTGTATCGATTATAAATTCTTTGTTAACCCAAAAAATTGCTCCGACACACAATGCTTTACACAATTCAATAGTATGTGTTTTATGTTAAAATATTATACGTTTCAATGAATACAACCAAACAGTTGGCTATTATTTTTTTCCTATATCTTCAAATAGAGTAACAGATAGGTTGTATACCTGCGACCTTTAACTAAAATATTTTGTTTAAATATGCTTGTTTGTTAATTGTCTTATATTAGTTGATAATGCTTGCGATGAACGAAACCGGTCCTGATCAAAAACAAGTACTTAAAAAATGTGTTATTATTTAAAATAGCATGCATTTCCATCAAGAAGTGACAGTTAACACCTTAAAAGTAACAGTGATCAGATAGCTATGGCTATGGGCTACTTCGGTAGGTCGAAACAAATTTATTAGAAGGGTTTAATTGAGACGCATTTTTAAATTTATCATTTTATTTTACCAAGCATGAATAGATACAATCTTATAAAAGGCCTGTGATCAAAAATACACTCTACCTATGGACCAATTTCCAAACAGTGGTTTCCAAACACCCCCCCCCCACCTTTCTTAAACAAATTAAGCAACTCAGGTTAATTTTCATTACAATTTTGGATGAAAGTATATTGCAATAAAGTAAACGAAAATAACCGTGAATTCTCTGTTGAGATAATCAAAGAGATAAACCGCCTCAACTCAGTGAGTGGTCCATCACTTTTGGGTGGAAGACGACTGTAGCTATTTCCATGGTTATTTATATTTTTTACATACATTTATTTATTTTATTGATTTCAGAGTCGAGTCTTGTTAATGGGTGTCTGTATGCCGGCATCTTGCACTCCAGGCGATCTCGAAGTAATTTTGAGAAGGAGCGCAGTTGAAGCGGAAGAGTCTGCGCGAAATAAAATGGCAGCTGCACACTCAGAAGATGGCGTTACTCCACAAGAGACCATTGAACTCAAGGTCGTATTAGTCAGGCCTGTGCCTGGAAAATATAACATGCGGGAAGATATGAAGTTTTTCATTGTCGGGTAAGATAGCATACTTAGAAAATAGTACGATTATTGAATTTGGTAAAGAATGTTGTCAAATACAATTGAACATATCAACTGTAAAAAGGTAAAAGGATTAAAAATGCACAAAAAAAATATTCTAATGATTTTGATACATAAAAAATTATTATAAAGACACCTAAAATAAACAATTCAAATGAACTTTTTATGTATTTATCCAATTTAATATTAGTTACTTAAGAAACACCGGTAATATGTTGTAAGTTTTTTTCCTGGTGACAAATTTGACAGGCATTCTTTTTACAATTTTAAGCCTAAATTTAGATACAAATCTGGCATTTTTAGCTTACATACATATTTTCATAGCACGTATTAATACAATAATAACTTAACAGTTGTACACATTGTAATAATAAAAAATGTTATTTTAAAAAACAGAATGCTACGTCTTTTTGCCTATCAACATTCAATATTTTTTCATATTTCATAATTTACGATATTGACTGACAGTGCTTGATCAAATTTCATGGTCAAATCATTATTGTTGAAATTGTGTACATTTCCATATCTTTTAAAACTCGGGACCGAGTTTTGTCTTTGGGAATCTTCAGGCAGTGTATCATACATACAGTAAACATTTCGCATTGATTATATACAAGAATATTTAATTACAAAAGAAAAATACACCCTTTAAATCTAGGAGCTATATACATATAAACCTGAAATATTTTTAATAACTTCTGGTTTGATTATAATGACATTCAACTAAACAATATTTAATATTTAAAGATTTACTTCGGAGGTTTAATTATATTATTTGTGAATTTAGTAAATTTAGTTAACGGAAAGTATCTTGACCAGTGAAACAGCGGAAGATTTTGAGCTTACACATTGAAATCACTGTTGAAAGGTTAAGATATGTAAATGTATACAAGAATGGTGAAGATCAAATAATGTAAGCCTCAAAGATTACTACGGCAGATGTCTCTTTTAAACGAAACGAAACGGTATATTGTTCGGAGTTATAGAAATGAAGATTCGCCCATTTATTCTTTTCTGAATTAAATTGACTCAGGAAAACTTAAAAGGAAAGTAATTCATGTATAAGAAAACGAAACACTGTTATAAAGAATTACTTTTGAAATAAAAATCACTGGAAAGAAGCGAAAGCCTTTTTTTCGTCAATTTACAGTAAAAGCTTAATCGTTTTTTAATACGTATTCGCGTCTCTTTTGTGTTACACTTATGGAAATCAAATGCTAAGTCAATACGAGAACAATCCTGTGGAACTGCCGTCAGTGCGATGCGATGTGAATAAATATGGATTCAGTGACCGGAAATACCTAGATCGAATACAGTTTCTATTATTACCATTTAGAATTGTAATATTACAAGTATTTACATCATGAATATATGCTTTTTCTTTAGTCCGCTTAAAAAGTAATTTCAGAAAAATAATGTCCTATTCACAGAGAATTTTTGCTGATAAGTCGTTTTATAAAAAAACATTTTTTTTTTTTTAAGGGAAATTTAAATTGAATGAAATGAAATGAAAATGATTCTTATCATTGCTATTTTTTACCTTGATGTTTTACTGAGAACGGATTTTGAACGGCTGCTTAAATAAAATAAAGAATAGAAAGGTTCTTTTAATGTCGACCCGCACAAAATAAAGGCAGTCGGTCATTATTTGAAGCTCAAAATAATAAAATATTAATTCGAATGGTTTTTTTTATTATTGCCGGAGTCTTCAATTCGGAACAAAGGCCAGACATGAAAACCAAAAAGAAAAAAACGTCCTTTCCAAAAATAAAATTACCCCCAACATCCGGCTGGTTGATGTATTTACTAGACTTAGTACATGCAATCAGAGGCGGGGCACTATTGACACTACCATAATATTATATGTGTGCTGTATAATAAACAAAAACTGTTTTATTTAGAGTAACAGATATAGTCGTTGGTCGCTATATAAATATTATTGGACTGTTTAATTTGTGACTCACGACCCGAGTTTCGCCATTCGTCATCATCAGGCATTTTATCACATGAATTGATAAACTCTTTGCATATCTTATTTACACGAGGATATACAATGAATATTTACCCTAGAGTCAAACATTTATCTCAAATAATTTTGACATCTTGGACCTTTTTTCTTCTGTACTTTTATTTTTCTCAGAGGTAGGTTCAAAGACTCAGCTCGTCGGTAATTTTATAAGACTAGGAACTTTAATTCCGTATTTTATAAGCATCTGTTGTATAATTTTTGGAAGAAATCGAATAGCCAATCACTATCCAGTGAGCTCAATAACTTACCTATTGACCGATTACTGCTTCACTCAATTTTTTTTTTATTATTGTTTTTTAAAACACATTATATGCTAAAATTTTAAATAACTTTGATTATTCCAAATATTTTGCTACTAACTGTGACACGTGTTTCGCCTCTTTCAGAGGCATCTTTAGACTAATTTAGAATCAATTAAGAATCAATCTTGCTTCATTACTTAAGCAAACTTTGCGATAGTAAGCCTGAAGAAGCATCTGAAAGAGGCAAAACACGTGTCACAGTTAGTTACACAATACGTGGAATAATCAAAGTTATTTTAAATTTTATATTAAAATGAACTTCCACAAAGTTACCGCCGAAACCATCGAAAGTATATTATATGCTTGTAATAATATATATGAAAACAAATGAGTTTCAAGAATATCTTATTGAATGCTTTTTTATTAAGACATTTATTATAAATAATAAAAACGAATTTTCTATTTTCAGAGAAAATAGCTATGTATTTTAGTTACCAACTATCACATATATATATCTTGTAGAACTAAAATTCATTGCTATTTTTTCACCTTGCTATAATGGGTCTACTAAGTTAAAGCCAGTTCAATCATTGCATTTTTTAGTATTTATATCCACAGTATATTTAATGATCAGGACCGGTTTCGCCCAACGCGAGCATTTTCAACTGATTCACTGAAACTGGTCCTGATAATAAAGCATATTGTGGAAATAAGTAATAAAAATGTGTTTTCATTTATATTATGTTATGATTATTGAAAAATGCCTTTTTAGACATGAAATTTATAGAAATTTAGTGATTAACCAATGAAATTATTAAATGTGCGAAAAAGGCAACGCGCGCCACTGTACGAAGTTCTGGATATTTAAAAACATACAAATACTTTTGATGTCCCGTTTCGTATATTCCATTGCAAAGGACGGGTTTTTAATGATGCCTTTATGGATCTCAGATAAGAGCAGCGAGGGATTATTCAAAAAAAAATGCTTGGACGAAGGTTCAACCGCACATTTTGTATCAAATTCATGAATAGCTAACAGAAAAGCGGGCATTTCAAAAAGGCGTGCATCCCGCATCAAATTATTTTTGGCACACAACGAACCGGCAATCTTTTGCGCACGAAAATAACCAAAAAAAGAAACGGAAAGAGGGTTCATTTTTAATACTAATAAATTATTTTCACGTTCAGTCGAGTAGAAGAGAAAATCGGAAAAGCGTACTCGTATTGAAGTGACGCCACACTAAAGCCAAATAGTTCAACAATTAGTTGAAAAAATAAACCAAAAAACCAGCAACTAAGTTCGGTATTTAAAAAAAACATAAATAAAAAAACTCAAAACACATTTTAAGTTCGGATGTCAATTGTAAGTGTGGTGTTTGAAATGCTGAATTCATTAAAAAGAATACCTTAGTGAGTCTAATATAACACGCTGAAAAAATAGCAATGTATTTTAGTTCAACAAAATTATTTTTAACCAATATAGTTGATAGCTATTTCGGCTCACGCCATCGTCAGAACTATCTATTAGATATAACAGATATAACAGAGTCTAATATATATTATATGTATAGCATTAACACAAGAAAAATCAATTCACATTAATATTCATAGAAATTCGTGTATTTCTTTTGTTCAAGTATAAATGATTTTCACACTTATCTTAATGCTTTATAACTTTTCAAATACCTTAAAAGTGATCAATAAAGCGAGTAATGCTAAACTTATTGTCTTATAGATTTTTTCTTATAAAATAAAACGTTTGATTCAATCGAAGCCATCTTCCTCTCAATATTGCGCCAAAATATACAATAATTAAAAAATTTTAGTGCATAACTCTTGCTAATGTGTCTTTCATAATTATTTCTTAACTCATAATAGACTTTTATTTTGGTTTTATTTCGGACTATAAATTAAAACTATTTAATTTCAAATAGTCCTTAATATTTTATTTTTATACCATTTGAATTCATTTAGCTATATTTTTTATGTCTGAAAACTATTTTCTTATTTCTTGAACCATTGGTTTTATATATATCTTGTAATTAAGAATTATTTTTTATTTGAATACCCCTATTATCAATGTATGGTATTGACTGAAAGAGCTTGAAGGAATTTCAATATAAAATTTTAATTGTTACAACTTTGAGCGATTACACATGTTTTGTCATAAACGACTCGGGCTTCGCCTTTCGGCATCTTCAGGCATTGTGGAATCGTACATAGTTGTAACAATTCAATCCCCTATTTTCATTTTTGTTGTTTCGTTTAATAATGCTCGCGATGAGCGATAACAGTAGTAACTAATTTAAAAATTAATAAATTGTAGAAATAGTGCTAATTATAGTATTTCATAATTGAATTACAGTGGGTGATAGGTTAACGAACAGTGTGGAATGTGAACAAATCGGACAACAAACACTATCAAGAAAGATTTTTGTAGACATATTCGGATGACGAATAAAACGATTTTTCTAATCCATTTTTTCTATTTGCGGTAAATCGATGACCGGTTGACGAATAAATCGACTAGTGAATACAGACTTCGAACAGAATATGTTCGTTAACCGATCACCTATTGTTTAATGCATTTTCATCAAGGGGTGTCAGTTAACACATTAAATTAAAAAAAAAAAACTTTTGCATGTATTTTGTCTGAGAAAGTGTATCACGTCTGAGTAAAGCTATTTTTAGTAGTTAAAACTATCATAATACGTGGCAGTTTTATATTGGTCCGCATTTCTTTACGGACTAACATAAACTTTCTAGGGACTAAGCCACAGAATTTAGTTGGTATTGCCTAAACATAACTATATTGTTGAGTTGATTGACTTAATGTGTTATTGTACTCTATCGATACAAAACCCTTACAATTTTCCCACCAGAGGCGCCGGTGCAGTAACAGTTGTTATCATAATAATAGCATCCGTCTACGAAGCCTATGTCAACAGTCGTAACAACAAAAGCGACAGTAACGGTGATGTCACGTCCGGCAACAATTGCGCGGGAAAGAATAGCGCGAAGGCTGGAAAAGAGGAAGCGGAAATAGAAAGCCAGAACAATAACATCACAACCACCCGTGGTAGTAACTGCCCCTCGAATGACGGAAATGGCTCTCCGAACGGCGAAAATGCAAAAGTCAATCATCACAGGAGGAGGAAATTTGGAACAGGTAATTATATTTGAATGTTTGAATAAGGAATGTGAATTGCCTGTAAAATACATTTCATTGTGTCGTCTTTACGTATAATTATCAATTTAAAATTCAAAATCGGAACCAGTGTATCCTTCGGAGCTTTGATTATATAGAAAACGTATTTTTAGCACAATTCTTTGAAAGTGGATTAATTCGGAACTAAACAAAGAAGCAAATAAAAAATCTCCTTTAAACTGTCAGCAATCAAATCAAAGTCAATCTTCTACGAAATTTTCTTCATTAAACATTTCAATCGTATGCATTGAATTATTTGAATGGCAATACTAAACGTATGCTTATAAATTAATTGGAAACGATCATATTTTTAACAAACATAATAACGGTAGATAGTAATAATAGAGGAATAAAATTCATATCTTAGAGTTTTAAAATATTAATAAAAAATTTAACAGCGATAAATTATTAATAACAAGTATTCAAAAAAAAAGCCGTTGGTTAACAAACATACAATTTATTTCACTTTGAGGTTTCACTTTCAGGCGCTTTTTTTATTATACATTTATGAAAATCAGCAATCAGAACACATGAAATAAAAACGTATGTAATTAAAATTAATAAAATTATAAGCTAAGTACTATTTTATAATCAGAACCGGTTTCAGTTATCATGAGTAATAAAATACTATGAACAAATAAAATACAAATGAAGATAAATTATTTTATACAAAATATTCAGTAATTAGCCAGGAACGGAAAACAAATGTTTGAAAAATTAAAAATCACTTACAGGTGTACAAATATGGGGAAATAGTCATTACAAATTCTTGCAAAATTCAAATCTTCTTTTTATAAAAATTAAATTTTGAATCATTTAATATATTATGTAAACAAAACAATAAATCAAATATGAAAAAATGCGTTTCAATAAAACTCCACTAATAAGATTGCACCATACTATCAAGGCAACACATACACAGTAGGTCTATCACTTTATATGTTACCCCTATTTTATTGAGTAATTTGTTATTAATCATTTGTCAGAGCGTATTTGCAGATATTTTTTTTTGTTTGTTATTTTAGATTTATTCTCTGAGGTTTTGCTTGCATTTTCTGCTCTATCGAACACTGAAAAAATCATGAAAACTGAAGATTCTACTGAGGATGCTATCAACTGTATTCACGGATTAAGGTGAAATATGTTTTGATAATGTTTTGATAGGTCAATAATTATATAATTTACAATGTAGACTGAAGGTGTTTGACGGAGTTTCAATATCAAATTTTATTTGTTGGAAATGTGTAGATTTCCACACTGGTAACAAGCACGACCCGGGCTTCGTCTTTTAGCATCTTCGATCATTCGGATGCAATAAAACCTACACAATATGGAGAGTTGACATCGATTATAATATATATGAATAATTACACAAGAAAAACATATCCTCTATGGCAAGCAGCTTTGATTTGATTATTATGACATAAAATTTTGGAAAAGATAATTTTACACACAATTAAGGTAATGATTTTATGATGAAAGATCTTTACAATATTCAAATGCCATTGAAATGTCGAAAAAAATCATCGATATTTGAATCGTAATCATTCACTATTTATCAATAAATTTTGAAAATAAGCAGTGCTCAATTAAATTCAATGTTCATACTAAACGATCAATGGTTGAAATTATGTGGTCGTGTTACTCTTCTTTTATGTAACTTATGCTGTTAATAACTGTTTACTGTGTGTAAATTGTATTGCGTCCGTGTGATAGAATGCCTCGAATTATCGAAAGCTGGAACCCGGGTCGTGAGTGAAAAATTAGATTAATAATTATTTTTTCTCAGGGGCGTTACTTTCAATAATATCATGTAAACTTATAAAGTGGAATGTCTTTATAAATAATTATCATATATACTCTTATCAATCATGTTAATTATTTATTTTTATTCAAGGTTCATGTCTCTGGCCTGGGTTATAATGGTGCATACGTATCTTCAACTTTTTGCGGTAGCTGATAACAAAACTCTTCGGCTGGTGACTGAAAGGAATTTCTTCTATCAGACGGTCGGGAATGCTTCCTACTCGGTTGATACATTTTTTTTCATCAGGTCAGTACTTCAACATCAAGACTGGAAGGTAGCACTTGCGTATTGATAAATTTCTTAATAGCAGAAAGGGTACTTTGAGTGTCCTAATTGTATATTACAATAAGCATTAAATATAAATTTTGCAGACTCCAATTTCCAAAGTTGTGTTAATTCTTTGGGCGTTCTAGTACACGGATGACCTTGTTTTAACGGTGATCACAGTTTACGTATGTTCTAAATCATTTCAATTCTAAGCCTAAAAGTTTAATTGATATCTGAATCAATTTCAATAATATCTAATTTCACTATAATGAAATTAAAATTAGAAAAAATCCCTAGTCCTAAGAGGGAACAATTGTATACTATAACATGCTTTATCAATTTAACTACGATATTGAAATTTTTTAAATAATAATAACATTCAAATGTGGAACAAAAATCTTTTAATCAAGACAACTTTGAACAAATATTGATGTTATAACAACTTTAAACACGTTCACAAGTTTCGTCGCTCACCTGTGTCTCACCTTTTGGCACCTTCAGGCATTTTATCACACAAATGAAATACACTGACTGTCAGTAAACGGTAGAGTATATGAAAATGCCGGAAAGTGAATCCCGAGATATGAGTGACGAAATTTGTGGGATTGTGTATAGTTTGAATAGTTCAAGTAAAAAATTGTATGTTATTTATTTAAATTAAAAAATATATACCAAGAATTTACAGTTATCTCATTTAATGAGAAATTTATTGCTATGATACAAATTGTTTATTTTTGCAGCGGACTTTTGGTCACATTCCTCTACCATAAATCCCAAGACACTAAAAAGGCCGCTCTGGCTAAGAAGAGAGCAAAACTAAATGCTCAAAATATTAGCAGTGTTAACGGAAATCATTTCCCGCCAGGCGGCACAAACGAGCACGCCAAAAATCAAATGCACCAGTACGCGTACGTCAATCCGGCCGTGGCGCAACAGAGCCTATCGTCCGTCGACCATTTAGCTGCGGGTCAACCAATAACCGGGCCCGAACAGTTTCAAATAACCAATCCGGTGTTCACCCGCCAAACCTGCACAAAAGAAGTCAAAGACAATATATCGGAATTCATAATGTTACTTTTCTACAGGATTGTTCGTTTAACTCCCGCGTATTTATTTACGATAGGGATCAACGAATTGGCACTCAGATACAGTCACAATAATTCCGTTTTTGAACCGATGATATTGGACCATATTAATTGCGATAGATATTGGTGGAGAAATATTTTATACATTAATAATTTGTACCCTCAGGCAGAGATGTGTATGGTATGGTCGTGGTATATGGCTAACGATACACAATTCTATGTAATTGGAATTACTTTACTTCTCCTATCAAAAAGGTGAGATTTTTATACTAAAAAATATATTTTGACATTATGCACTAGCTTAATTATTCGAAAGTGGTTTTAAATAAAAAAAATTATAGTATTTTTATATAAATAAATATATTATTTAACTGTTATTGAGAAAGCTGAAAGTTGAAAAACTTCTTGTATGAAATATAGTCTAAAGCAAAAATCTGTTTCCAAGCTCACAATTTAAGTCAGCGAGTCTTTACCAGGTATACCATAATTTTCTTAATTAAGCCGTCCCCTGCTGAGCCACGTAAAGAATATTTGGAAAATGAATAAAGTTGTGTTAAAAAAAACTTATGGTGATTATCAGAATAAATTAGGATTTATAGCTGAAAAATATCTCTTATGGTAATGTTTTGATAGTATTAACTCTTTTATAGTTTGAAGTGCTTACTATTATATTAACAAACTGCAAATTATCAGCATCTGCACATCTGAATCAATACTTTTGAACACCGTTGATGCTCTTGCCAGTGGCATCTTCATTTGGCATTGATTTTAAACTTAAGTATAATAGAATGAACAATTGATATCTAAGACTTCTCAAAAAAGTATCAGAAACATACAATTTGATATTACCAATAATTGTAGAATTCTCAATTTGGCTTCATATAAGTCGAAGAAAAGAAATATATGGCCAGGTATATTCCAATCAGAGTTTTCAAAAGTAAATATGTCTAATGAAAGGTCAGTCGGGTGGATAGTATCAGGCTCTATTTCAACACAGATTTAGTAGCTTGCACTCGAAAGTTTTGGTACTTTTGTATTTTTTTAGTATCATCTATCAACACACTAAATTCGGCTGTCACTGCAGTAAAGATATAAGCAGGCTGAGGGTTGAAGTGTTTTTTTCTAATATAAATAGTTAAAAGTTTATTATTATGTTAAATTTTTTGATTTATAATCTGAGATTCACTTAATTTCCAGTAAAAACTGCTGTTGTGCACACGACACGTGTATATTTGTTAATATAATCCGATTTTATAATCTGACGAAATCACAGTAACAAATATACAAAGGCTTTAATTAAAATTGTATGAATATACAAATTTTAATGAAAGTATATGTAAGACTTGTTCAACACACATTTCGTGGTGGGCAATGATAAAAGTAGAATTCGTCCCTTTGACTCACTCAACTTTAATTAACACCACATAAAATTTGCTTACACTACACAATCGCATTTCATTTGCTTCATACACTCACACAGTGATACTTAACATTTTTGGGGCGTGCTAATGACTGCCTGCTAAATACACGATAAACATTTTCTACAGAACTCAAAGTTACTTTGAAAAATCTCGCGTTATAAAAATGTTTGTGAATTTAGATCCGCCAGAATTGTGCAATTTTACTTTTTGAATGTGTCAAACTAGTTCTTTTTTCAGTTTTTTATTTTTTTGTTTTCAGACATTTTAAGCTATCATCGATCATATTGATTACCTTGATGATAAGCTCGTGGTTAACGAGTGGATATATTTCGATCGCCAACAATTATCACGCTAAAATACAAGAGCCATTTGAGATGTTTGACCAGTTATATGATAAACCTTGGTCCAGATTAGGGCCATATTTAGTAGGTAAGATAAAGTTTAATTACATAGCTAAACGAAGTATTTTATTGATGGATGGACACCATTGGCTTCCGTAACGTATCTCAAGGGTTTGATTCTCAGAATAAACAGGGTTATAAATAGATTTGTCTGAAGGAATGGGTGCTCAAAATTTCCTATAAGTTATTAAGTTATATGTTATGATGCCTCCATTGAATCATTTGCTCCGTTATGAAAAATGTTATCCATAATGTGTTCGATATTTAATTTAGGAATGATAACTGGTTGGTACCTTTGGCGTACTCGTGGAAGTCCACCGTCAGCGAAGTGGATTCAGGCTTTAGGGTGGCCTTGCTCCTTGGGGATTATGGCCTCATTGATTTACGGCATGAAGGATGGCCATCTAGAGCTGTGGCCGACAGCTTTTTATGTCAGTATAGGGCATACAGGTGATATAAACAAAAATTAAATATTTTAAATCAAAAACAGATTTTTTTAACACAATGAAAATATAGCAATGTACTTCAATTCTACAATTTTTTTATAAGATATAGTTGATGGCTATTTCGGCTCACGCCATCGTCAGAACGTACGTTAGTAAGTTAGAATAGCTATCAACTATATATTATATGAATAAATTGTAGAACTAAAATACATTGCTATTTTTTCACCGTGTTATGATGAAGTTCTCCCAAGTAAATGCCAATTCAATCAATAAACAGATTTTTTCTTTTACTTTAGACGAGTACTTCCCAAACTCATACTTTGGGATTGCAAAATATTTCAAGAAAAAGTAGGAATGTTTATCGACTTAAAACGTTTAACTATTCGAGTAGAGAAAGATAGAAAAACTTCAGCGAATAGGCAGAAAACCTCGGGGGTTCTCAAACTGTTTCCGCGAAAATTATCGAATATTTTCAATATGTATACTAATTTTTATACTCATTCATGTACAATTTATTAGGATATATAGATAAAGAAATATTATCGAATTTTACTGCTACTAAGACAAAACCTTTTTAAATGAATGTTGAAAGTGTATTATTTGTTTAGATATGTTGATTAAATCTGCCATAATTACTGCTGGCGTATAAATATGTTTTGCTTTAAAGCATGGGGCGCCAGCTTGGCATGGTTGGTGATAAGCTGCACCAGAAATCGTGATGGTCTCCTTTCAAGAGCGCTCTCGTACAGAGGAGCACTTCCACTGAGTAGACTTGCATACTGTGCATATCTTGTTCACCCGACTATCATGATGATATCGACCTTCCAAATGGATGGGCCAGTGCATCTTCACAATGGGATTATAGTGAGTATTAAAGATTATAGGAAACCGTCCTCGATTATTTCATGTCGTAAATTGTGAATTTGTAAATTTTTCAAAATGACGTCATTTATAATATATGTTATTAAATATTATTTTCATTGGAAAATATTTACACAGAAAAGCTTTTTTACGTTATACTTTAGGTATTTATTAAATTGTCATTTAATTAGTAAAACTTAATTATATTATAGTATTTATACAAATGTAAAAAAATAGCTGTGGCTTTTGATTTCGGCTTACGACATAGTCAAAATTATTATTTAACTTTATTTAAACCTAGTTCTACAGTTGAAGAAAACATAGCAAACTCAAGAGATGGACAGTTTTGTCTATGTCTAAAAAAATTCGACATGACTGTCGTAGACATAAATTTTTCTAAAGTGTAGACCCAGTGCCAATGAGGGTGCTTATGATTAGACCTTTAAGATTATTGCCATAAATGTTTACATATTCCATGTGGAAGAAATTGAATTCAGACGAATACTTTTTTTAATCTATTAAATTAGATTTGGTTGGAGTTTAATCAGTCGACTTCTTTGACAATTTCGAAAAAATTTCATATATAAATCGCTGTTACGTTCCAAACGCGACATACTTTTCATAAAATAAATTGATAAACAACTTCTTAAACCTAATATTTGTAAATAATTCTTCTTGGAAGCGTACAAATCCAACAATCAAATTTTAAAAAAACACACTTTTTTACAGATCCAAACAAAGAACGAATTTATATTGTTTTTTTTTATGTGGCTAGTCACATTCAAATCACGTGAAAAATAAAACTTTTCTCATATACCTTCCTCTGACAGATTTCGTTTTACAATAACGTATTACTTTAGTTGGTTAATTTTGACATGTCCATTCAATTAACAATATGATTAATGGTAAAAGTTTTATTATTTTCCAAGGATTAGTTAATGGACGAAAATATTGTGTTGCGATACATCTCTTTTCGAAAGCTTTTTTTGTTACCTAACTCATTTATTGATTGCTACCGAAGATTTTACGCATAACAATATAATTAATATGAAAAATTATTTCACTCTAAAACTATTTATAAATTATTGATAATAAAAAAACGTTCGTATTTTTCATCGAAAAACAAAAATTTTAATTATCTAAATCTTGACGAGAAGCCGTAACATGATTGCTTAATGTTTAATATAAAAATGGCAATAAAATATCACCGCACATCACGTTATGTTAAATGCATACATGAACTTTCTTTGCAGTCAGAACTGCTATCTGTGACTTCTTCCACTCTTACACAAATTATTACGTAGTTATTGTTATTCAAACCATTTCTTCATTTTATTTTAATGATGCTCTGCCAATAAAATGCTTAATCAATATTTTTTTTTAATTTGAATAAATCAAACGTAACATTTTTAATTAGAGAATATAATATATTTTACACCTAAGAGAAATTTTGAGAGATTTTTCATGTAACATTATTTTTTTACAGCTGATAATCTACGCAGGAAACACAGTGATGAGTTACCTAATGTCTTTTGCCATTTCATTAGCTTTTGAAGCACCAGTCGTCAGATTGCTGAAGATCAATTTTAGTCATAGAAATAGGAAAAATAATTAATCATAATTTTTATCACTTCGACACTCTTTCCATTTCTACTAAATCATTTCATGAATTACAGCACAGAATGAACACAAACGAGATACTCTTTATTCGCAGATGATTTATTGCCAGACGTATTTAAGCCCCCTTTTTGAAACACTATATTTATTGAATAGACTGTTTACTTTTTAATAAATAAGCCAATATATATATATATTACAATATTTCCTATTTGATACTTTTATCACATAACCAATGTTACCATACTTTATTAATTCAAGTATTTTTTCCACATGTAAAAAAATAATTGGTATTCAAAAGTTGAAAAAAAAGTTTCTTAATAGATAAATGAGCATTACCTGGATATTAAAACGATTGGGAGGTAAATATGTAAGTCCATTTTTTATAGAAATGCTTTTAGATAGCATTGCGTTTCCACTTGGTGTGTTACTTAAATATGACACGCACTTTGCTTTTTTAAGAATCATTTTCAGATTGGCTTTATCATCAAGTTACACATTACTTGATTATTACTTAATACTTCACTTATAAATTTACGGTTGAGTGCGTTTTTTCCCATAACGTAAATAATAACGCAGTTATACTACTCAGATAATACATATATATATATCAAAACAAAATGTTTGGAGTTATCAGAAATCAATAAAACTTTTGGCAGCATTTAACATAGTAACATTACAAAAATGAGTAATATTATGGCTTGATTTTAATACCGCCTTGATAAAATAATAATAAACTTATGATTTTAATATTATTTTTATGTTTAGAATTCGATTCCCTTTTTATCATAGCAATGAACAGCCAGTTAGTCTAAAGATGATTCTCAAAGAAGCAAAACACGTGTCATACCTCGTATGTAACAGTGAAATAACAATATTATCAATATCGATTATTCATATAAGCATTACTGTGTCACGTTAATGCCACCATGATAATGCGTGCCATTTGTTTACTTCGAATTAATATTTTTAAAATAGGTCTCAAAAGTTGTGTAATACACTGTTTTTTTTACAAAAATGCATTATATTTGTACTTCTGAGGGTTGTTATGCCTGTTATGCCTTTGTAGAAAGGCATTAAATCTAAACAATTTTTTTTATTTATGTAATATTTCCACAACTTTAAAACATAATGATCAGCACCGGTTTCACTCAATGTAAGTATTATCAACTGGGACAACACTATAGAAAACAAACATTTACACACATTGAAATTAAATAATTACCAGATGTACAAAACAAATTGTTTAAGAATCTACAGATATTCATTCAAAATATAGCTAAAAGAAGTAAATACTTTACAAATAAAACATCAAAGAAGTCCGAAAAATAAGTATACAAATATCAGTTTAAAAAAATTAAATTCTCATTTACAAAAATAAGAATGTGAAAAAATTTATAATCAATCGAAATACTTTTAACTTTGGGACTGATGATAAATAATAATTTTAATTCAATGCATGAAAGTTAATCGTTTATTAGATATTTTATTAAAAATTTTCATTTATTTTCTTAGTTCTATAACCATTTGTTCTGTGTATTTTGTAACTAATTACCCTCAATTTATATATTTTAACAGCCTTGTTTAACGAGTTTTATCAGTTGATAATGCTCGTTATGAATGAAACCGAGTCGAGTTATAAAATTATGGGAGGAGTCCTAATAATTGTGTTTTATTTATATAAATATATAGTTGGTAAGTAGTTTATCAGATTATTTTAGGATTATCGGAATATGTTATTGATTAGCGATAGTGTTGTGTAAGATTCTTGAATATATTTTATAATTTATATATATAATACATGTTTTACTGTTTTTTGGAAATAAAAAGAGAAACCAATTTTGTTTTCCTAAAAACCCACAAGTCTCCGCTCATAAGATGCAAGACATTACTTTGCTAGTATAACTATATATAGGGACGCACTTACTTATTTTGGAATTAAATAAATGATAAAAAACAATTGCTACTTTTAGTATAATTGTAATTGAAATGTAGTATTATTATAAGCTTATCTAATTATATAACCTTAATATTATTTAGTGTTAGGTATTTCATTTTGATCAAATTCTTTTTTATAAAGAAGTTTCACTGTGTGAAACCTATGGACTTTTTTGTATAAACACCTTATCTGTGTAATCACGGTGGTGATTTGGGACGTTTTTTTCCCGTGCAATAAAAGATTCGGTTGTTTTCATGAATATACCATCCCTGGATATAATAAGTTACGTTGCTAAATAGTCTTCATCTCAAAACGATTCATGTCCACTCCACCTTTTCCAGAGAAAAAAACCTTATTTTAACTATCTAAGAACAAAAGAATAATTTTTCATCAGGAAAAGCGTTGCCAGCGTAGAAAAGCAAGGTAAAAAAGGTCACTTCGTTTCACTCAGAGAATTTTCTACAATAGGAAAATTTGCGTTTTTCTCGGTAAAATTACTTTAGTGATATCCAATTTTATGTTGGAGCATTTCTTATAACTAACCTATTTTTTTAATATTACTATGACAAAATGACATAATAGTTCTTGGGGTCAATTATATACAGTTGATTTCAAAGAAAAATATAATATCAAAAATTTAATTGAAACCTTTTAAAAGAATTCAAGATTCCGAACATGTAATCATAGTCTTGTTTTGTTAAAGCTTTTTGTTTTGTAAAACACTTTTAATGTAAAAGAATTACGTTATTAATATAATATGCAATAGAAAAATTATACATTTTATATAGTGATTTAAAAATCCGTTTTCGTAGTACGACAATATTTTTTCTCATTAACGAATTAATTTTCAAGGATTTCTTTAATTCAAAATTTTTGTTTCTTAGTTTTTCATATTTTTCGTCTCTTTTAGAAGTATCTGGAGATTAACTGCATTCCAAGGTTATTTATTCTTAAGTCCAACAACAATTTTAAGACTCAACTTGAAGATGCAGAGAAGGTTGGGATATGGTTTTTAAGCTGGACGTGTAGAGATGGGTTATCTACTTAACAACGATAATTACGATAGTAACCGAAGTACGATAAAAGTAATTGATTAGACAATTTAATTCTAGTGTTTGGAGAAAAATATTACAACAAAAATAAATTTGAAATTGTTCAACCAACAATTGTATTCGAAAAAACTGTGAGGAATAAATGTCATTTAATAGCTTTGAATTTTTCTCCTTGATGCAAGCGTAACAGTCCATTAATTTTATTACAATTGGAACTGCAATAGAACTGCATGGTCTGTGAACTGAATCAGTTAGTTGATAAAGAATGATAGATGCACTTAACTTATCACTACATATCTCCGCCGTTCTATGAGAAGTATACTACAATAGAGATGATTATGTAATGTTCATGATTTATAAAATTTTATTGGCTCTTACGAGCTCAAAATTCTACCACAACAATCTAAATTATTTAACAATACAAAATTGATAGCATAGGTTGTTACCATTGGTCAAGAAGTTTTATTTCAAATTTTATTTGTATATATATCAAAAACAAAACTGCCCAGTTTTTAATGATATCCGAGTGTCATTATATTGTATTATATATTGTGAAAATCTGAATTTAAATATGTATGCAGGCATGTTCGTTTTCAGCCGATGCTCTAAATTCGTGTGAGTACGGCGAACGCAAGTGTTAGTGCCCTCTGAAAATGCTCTTATGACCCAATTATAAATAGAGTGCGCCGGATAAAAATAGAAACGCCACCCTTTTACCCAACACATGAAAAAAAGGCTCTGTATTTACTACAATATGAATTCGTTATTGAAGAAGAGAGGGTGGAAATAATTCGTTTGTAATAGTTTCTGGTCTCAAGTGAGACGGATTTTATACTTCGGTTTTTATTGTAAACTTTACCACTAAATTCGAATCTTATAAGTTTTTTACACTTGCTCCAGTTATCTTTTTTACTTCACCCTCATTATATCCATTTCGTGACATAATTTCAATTTGTCAATTATTTAATTAATTTAATTCTTTCAGTAATACGTCATGTGATCTATTCAGCGAACCGAAACAAACCCTTTCATAACTAACATAGTAGCTATTAGTATCTACTAATTATGAAAGGTAAATTTTACATACTCGTTCAATGGTTATTATTTATTTTGTTATAAGATTTTTTTCGAAATTTAAATGTGATTCTATTATCAAATCGATATTTATCAAAATTAATTCCTATATCAATAAGCTCCTCGACTTGGGGTATATATTTTTTTCCTCAGTTAGTCTTGCATGTATATGTTAACCGTTCGAATGCATACGTGTACTAGAATGCCAGTGAAAGTGTCCAGAGTTTGACAGATTCAAATTTCATTACAAAAACACTTTGAAACTGTTCCTTTGTATATTCTTAACTTATTTGACGAATGAACGTGAGTACCCAAGCAAAATATGTACATATACTTTACGATATTGACAGGGGGTACATGATGGAATATTAATATCAAGTTTGAATTGAAACTTTATCAGGGACTTTCAATCGATATAGTATAACGTAATTAAGTCTTAAATTATTATAACCATTACGATACGGGGAATCATAAACTATTTTAAGAATAAATTTTCGAAATAAACGGAGCTCAACTAAATTTAATGTTGACATTGAAAGGTCAAGTGTACTTTCTCGAACGCGGGTTACAAAACACGTGGAAATGTACACATCTTTAACAATCTTATATATTCATATAAATCGATTTCAACGTTATTAATACTCCAATTTATAGAACTTTAATCACCGTCATTAAATGTAAGGTAGATTTAATTTCACAAGAATAATTATTTATTATTGGAAGCATTGTGGCAGATAATTAAACTAACAATTATATGTTACGTCTAAATTCTGACAGCTTAGTAAATTGAACAATGGTATTAGTGTGGAATTGGCACTTAACATTATCAAACCATTTCTCTACCATAACCAACCCAGCTGACAGCGAAATACGTTTCATGACAAATTTCTCAGTATATAAATGATTGATTTCAATACCTATTGACGGCGCTCAGAGAGTGTATAATATTATCTGTCAAATGATTTGTTGTACGATTAACGAGTATATATTTTAAATACAATGCTTTATCTGTCACTTCTTGGTTGGAAGGCATTTTATTTTTGCAAACATAATGTATACATATCAGGATACGCTTAGCTCATCACGACTGTAACCATCGTACCGCCATTTGATTGCACTAATTATTAAATTGTTATGACTTTTTTTTAATATTTAAGGGTTGATAATTGTATCGTAAAATTTTCAATTTGGTTATTTTTGCTGATGAGTATATAAGCATTATCACTTCTTGTAGATGTATACATCTAGTGGGATTAATGAAAATATATGTATGTTTTAAAAGTAAAATAAAAAGTGATTTTACAATTGATAATAATTTAATGATCAAGATCAGAAGCATTGACAACTAATACAATACAAATAAAGCAATGCTTTATTGCAAAATTTAGAGTCAATTATTTAGAAAAATGGAAAACAAATGGTTGAGGAGTAAAGAAAACAATTTATATGTTATCCTACAAAATACATCCAAATCAAGTTTTGAAGCAAAATATTAATTATCTTTTAAAGTGGAATATTTACTTATCTTATATGGAAATAGTGCTAAATCTTACTGTTTTATTTTAAATTTTATGATATAACCTAAATGTAGAATTTCTAGCTTAATATTAACATAAAAATATTGCCATTTCAATGGTTATTTTTTTTCTTGTTTCTCGTTAAAATAACATGGTTGAAAAAACACTATTTTATTCAAAATATCGTCGGTCCGCAGTGCAGAGTTCGTTACTCGCCAAACCGTAAAAAATCTTTAAGTAGGGTGATAAAAGCTTGATTCTTTTAAAACGAAAGCTGTTTTAGTGAAACAATTGCTTTTAATGTGCATAATAATTCGGTCATTATGTATATTTTTGTTTTGTTTTGATTGTATTGTATTTTAAGCAATTTTAAATGCAGTTATCACTTTTTGGTGAACATTGTATTTGAATGAAAAACATGTGTTATATTTAACAGACGCATTTCTTATTATTTTACATATCACTAATATTTTTTTATATCGTATAAAATGTATTTTGTAGTGATATATTTTCTTTTAACTGAATATGATTAACTAATTTTATCCTTCCTTGTCTGTTAGCATCAACGCATGCCGGAAAAATAACATAAAGTGTAGTGAAATATAGCAAAGTTTAATTACAAAACCTTGATTGACATATTTAATACAATTGACACCGCCGACCAATTAGCTTCAAACTGACTAAAATAAATCTATTTTTTACGAAAGCTATTAATAATTTATGATATCTACTGAAGGTGCTTGATGGAATTTTAATATTAAATTTGAATTGTTTCAACTTTGTACACGATTCTACGTGTTTTGTCACTTACGACCCGGGCTTTGTCTTTCGGCATCTTCAGGCATTCCATCACACGGATGCAATAGATATGACGTAAAATAAACAGTTAGCATTGTCTATATGGCAAATTTATTAATTACAGGAAAACACTTACTCCGAAGTAAGCAGTAAATTGCAGCTAAGAAAATTTTTATAATATTAATCTAATAATAATTAACACAATTGCCTGTGATAATTACCATTAACGAACTCGTCGATGAGTCATTCTCAAAGAGGTTTTACAACAAATATTAGTTAACTAACATTAAAATATAAATGGGGGTTTTTTTTTAAGAAATACCTGCTTATTTCAATCTGGCAAGTATTAAAAATATATCTATGGTGATAATAGGCATAAATTTTGTAAAATACAGATAAATATATTTCAATTGATTTTTACAAAAGTTTCCACTCATAGCTACTTTTTCAATTACACACTCACTCAGTGCAATTTTCAATTTTCTATTGCAATGCAACTGTCAAGCATGCATTCGAGTAGGCAGGCAAGCAAGCAGGATGTCATTGTCTATCTAGTATAGTACTAGTTAATGATTTAGTAGGAAATGCAACTGGGAATATGTCTTGTATATGCGCATAACTAATACGTGTTAGTTCTGAGTTACTATTTGTTTATGAAATCATATAGTGAAGAAATACTACTGCAGTTGCGTCATCAATTTAATCTGCAGTAAAACATTTTGTATTTTTTAGAATATTGTCTAACATATAATGTTGTACAACTATAATCCGAAATACTATTATTATTATATAAACACGGTCTTTTGGTCTTTTTGGACGGTCGTTTTTCAACAGATTTTCGATCATGCACGGTACATGGAAAAACGATAGACTATTTTTAAAACACGCTTTCTTGTTTTAATCACGGCTTAAAAAAATAACAGCGCGGCGCACTGACGACTATGCATTCATAATTACGTTACATTAAAATAACCACACGCCTTTAGTATTCAAACTGTAATGATACTGATAATGTATACTATAGTAAATTCTGAAGGTATGTCACTCACACCCAAAGCTTAATTTTGATTCTTAAATATACCAACTTATTTTAAATGGATGGTCTATACGGGCTATGGTGGTATTAAATATTAGATAACCTTTTATTAAAACAAATATTTTTTCAAGTTGTTGATGGATAAAAATTATCTCATGCAGACATATATTATATATAGCAAGGGAAAATTATGGATGTTTTCTGGACTCTGCTTAATGTTTAAATTTCCTGTTAAATTTGTTGAATGAATATTCGTGGTTTTTGTTTCAAAAATACATTTGAAAATTATTTTGTAATCTCACCAATCTACCTCAGAGGAAGTATAAATTGTATAAAAAAAGCCATCCACCTAAAAAAAGTCAAAGTAACAAGATATTTGTAAAATAAAAGATCGGTCATTAAGCTTAATTTTTCGATGATTATCAATATTTGAAATTATGTGTATTCCTAACGTATGGTTCAAGTTTTCATGCTTACCGACAATTGTACCTTTATGTTATCTCTAAGCTCATAAGCTGTATCAAATATACGTGATTTAAATATTTTAGAAAGCAAAGTATCCCGTCGTATTTATAGACTCATCCCAAACCGTAAAATGTGGATAAAACAACAAAAAGCTTCGAAGCATCGTAGTATCGTAGCGTCGTAGCTGTATAAAGATAATAGCGTAGTTAAAGTAAGCAAATTAATATCCAGTATTTTGGAAGAACTCAAAGAGGGAGGTAAACCAAAATATCATCGGCTTAGAGGAATGTCGCATATTTCAAATACCATCTGATGAAGTGTTACAATACTACCATTGCAGGATCGGCTACCTGCAAATGATGATAAGTCTTAATATAAAATCAATGATAAATAGTGACAAAAAACCGATGAATATATGATGACATAGGTCATTTTTAATGAACGTTTGTTTTTTACTATTCATTAAAATTGACAACTTTGTTTTCCGCTTAGCGTGTAACTAGATATGATACGTTTTCGCTTCAGCAGGAAACACTTCAAACTAACACTATCATAATGTATGTAAATAATAAAACATAATGGTACATTGTTAAAATTTTATATTATCAAAATAAGAACCGCTTTGGCTCGTAAAAGCATTATCAACTGATGTAGTATAAATTAAAGCGAGGATATATATAACTTTCAGTTAATAATTATCAGAAGTACAAAATAAATGGTTCAAGAAATATAAAATGGTTAAATGATAATCGTATAAAATATATCGAAATATTTTTTTAAATTACAGGTAAATTGTTAATAAATTCTTAAAGGATAATATTTACAATTAAAAATAAAAACATCATTATTAGTTAAGAAATGCTAATAAGCAATATTCGCCATTCGAATTTTTGTATTTTTTAACGTCGAAAATAATACAAAACAACAAGGTTTAACAAATTAAAACAATAATTTGATAACATTGTTTTAATATTTTATTAAATCTTTGATAATTTTCGTAAAGATTGATAATAATGAACCTTAAAAACTTTTGTAAGAATTATGTTATATTATTTAAAAATTATATGTTTTCACCGAGAAGTGACAGTTCATGCCCCATTAAATTAAAAACACTATCTCGGTATATTTTAATGGATACTTATTTACCAGTGATATTACATTTTTTTCAGTTTTCATGTTACTATTATTCAATCAATAAAATTATGTTACTATGGTATATAGCTTTTTTGGATTTTCGCTGATTGAATTAGAAAACCATAGTGAATATACGTTTTAACTTCAAATGTAATTTCGCTCGAAAATATCAATAATTATCTTATTCGGTAAAAATATTTAACAAGATTAAATGCTTTTTTATGATATCGATCGTAGATGCTTGATGGGATTTCAGTATCATTTTTTAATTGTCGATTTTTTGTATGGTTCTACATGCTTTGTCGACTCGGGTTTTGTCAGCTTATTGCATCCGTGTGACAGAATGCATGAAGATGCCGAAAGGCAAAAACATGTGGAATCGTTAATTTCAATTCAAGTCGAATTTAGTGGAAATGACTTCCACTCAGAAGTAACAGTTAACAAATTAAAAGTCTCCTAAGAAAATTGGTTACTAAGGTAACTACTGACTCTAATTCTAAGCTTGAAAATGATGAGCGAAGTGAGGCTACTAGTTTTTTTACTTGACGTAAGGAAGTGGTAAAAATCAATCATTATAAACAGTAATAATTATCATAAATTTACCAATTACTGATTCATAGAGATAATTCATTTAATAATGGTGTACCACTTTTCTATCTAAAATGTAATTTACGAACAATTGTATGTTTATAATATTTATTGTAGTAGGGAATTATTGTTTTAATATTTCATTTTAATACAGAAAGAATAAACACGTCTTCAGGCTGTTTCTTCGTTATATTTAATTGGCAATGAAAAGCAAAACAAACAAACGCCGTCTTGGAAAAAACGCCATTATATTCATACCCAGTTCTTTAGAGATCTTAATAATATGAAAGCTGTATAGGGGCTGCTGTTGGATAGCAGACATAAATCTCAGTGTACGGATGTCATGCGGCGCTTTGTGCCGTGGACAATGGCCGCAATCTGATGGAGAAGTTATTCGTTCACACGCTGGACACGTCAAATACACTGACTCGATTTATCTTATCTCATATTGTTGTATTTCAATGTGCGCATTTTAATAATCATCCGAGGGTCAAATCTTGACAGCCATCTTTTCCTTGATAAGAACTTGTGATAAGATAAATCATGACGTCAGATTGATATCGCCCATCAAGATTGCTTGAGTATAGATACGTCGCCTACATTCAAAACGTTTACGATACAAAATGAATACCAAATACTTTACTTTATTTACATATTATTATGATTATAACTGGTTCATAATATAGCAGAAATTTTTAATCGGCACAATAAAAATTAAAACAAGGCCATTTATAAAAAATGAGTAAATAATTACTGGACAAATAGTTAAAGAACCAAGAAATAATGCGATACTAAATGAAGAAAAATAAAATTTTAGGATCTCTTTAAATTATACTAGCGTGTAAATAAAAATTAAATAAAATTTGGATTCTATTATTTATATTTAGGCAGATTGAACTGTTTATTAGGAACAAAAATTAAATTTATGTTTTTTAGAAAATTTATGATAAATTGTTTCTGCAATCTCAAATATTTACTATTTAATATGATATATATTAGATCCAGTTTTTGCACTGTCATTTTTGCATAATTTTGAAATAGAATGACTAAAAAAAGATACTAATTCTTTATTACTACTTTTATACAATATGTTTTGCTTTACACGGCTTAAAAATTATTGAGAACAGAACAAACGTGTTTGTTTAACAGCAAAATTGAAATTCACTGTTACCTATATCATCATGATTTCGTAATATATATAAATTGAAAACTGTGTAAATGTAAATTTACAATTTTTTTTGTGTGGTGTCGAATGACAATATTTTTATATAATTATAATAAATAAATACGATTTATTTGTATATAGTCATGAATTTTGAATTTACTTTGAGTAATGAAACATGTCTACCAATTTTGTATGAGCTTCTGATCTTTTTGCACAATGGTCTTAGAAATATATCTCCCGCGAAATGAGGACCGAGACTAAGAAGAATAATATTCATTGAACTATGAACATATTCAACAAAATTTAGTAACAATTTCAATTTGTTCGTTCGGCTGTGGAAGAGGTAATATCATACAATAATATTGTGATTACAGACAGTCGGAAAGTTTACCTCTACGTCCTTTTGATGTATGACTTGAATTATTAGGGATGCTTGTTGTTATTGCGCATTTGTATATTTATAAATAGCTTCTAGACTAAGCACATCAAAAGCTCTCTTGTATAATGCTCTGAATTATGGATACATTTAGCGTTTGTTGTTCTCAAATATGAAAAGCCACAATTCGTTTCGATTTAAGATACGTATAATAACACATATCAGTTTATCTCAACTATCGATACACAATACAAAAGAATTTTTCGTTTCTTTGAATTTAAGTTTCATATATTTATATAACTTTGATCTCATAGCCCTGATTTAAAACATTCCCTTTGTTTTCACTTAATTACGCATAGTGATTTAATTAAAACGAACTTATTTTATTATTTGGGTTTATTACATATAAAATGATAAAAACAAATTTTTAGAAGTGACAATTAAACACTCAACGAAAACTCTTAACATATTGAATGTTTCAATTATACATAATCACTATGATGGATACCTCTTCTTATAAAGTAAATAATGTCAAATTTAAATTGTTACAACTTTGTACGATTCCACATGTTTTGCCATCATCGACCTGGGTTTTGTCTTACGGCCTCTTCATACATTCTATCACACGGATGCAACAGAACTGATGTACAATAAACAGTTAGCATTGTCTATATACCAAAGTTATTAATTACAAGAAAACACACACCCCAAGGCAAGCAGTAAATGGCCGCTAAAACAAATATCCCGGGTCGTTATTCGGATCGTTTGTGACAAAAAATGTGGAATCGTACAAAGTTGTAACAATTCAAATTTTATCTTTGAATTCCATCAAGCACCTTCAGTCGATATCATAAATTATATGAATAATGTCAAGCCTAAGTAAACTTACGTTCGTTATACTTCTCTCGAAGGTGTGAGCTGAAATAACTATCAGTAAGTAAAATTAACTAAAAGTGTGTATTTTATTTTAACTTTATTCGCAATAGGCCTTGCACAACGGACATCGAGAAATTCTTTGAGTAAACCATGTCAAATTTGTCAATTCAATTGACATAAACTCTCCAAAGTAAATATTTTTTTGTGTTTATCCAAGAAAATTATCAATGAAAAATTACTGTCTCGTCACTTATCTAATATTTAAGAAAATAAAACACACATTTAAACACGGTTTTCACAATTTTATATATGTAAGATCAGGACCGGTTTCGCCGATAATGATGCTCGCTATCAGCCTTACTATTGGTTATATTTATTTTATAAAATAAATTGTGAAAAGAGTATTTCGTTTTATGTTTCATTTATTTAAATATCATATCTTCCCCCCAAAAAGATACACATTAAAATTTTTTTTTTTTTGAATTGTTCTAATTTTGTACGATTCCAAATGTTTCGTCACAAACGACCCGGGTTTCGCCCTTCGACATCTTCAGGTATTCCATCGCACGGATGCAACAGAACTGACTTAAAAGTATTTTTTTATTTATAGATTAATGTCATTATAATTTTTTATATCCAATTTAAAACTGTGTTGTGTATTAATGTTTGTATATTATTGGAATTATAAGCAAATTACTATTAGCTTAATAAAGCCTTGGTGAAAGTGAGATGCTCAAATAGCAATAGATTTTACTAAATCCAACTAAATGATTGGAAGCAGCTGATACGAAGCAATTAACCTCAAAATTGGTCACCTTCATGCAATAATACTTAAACGATAGATATTGACAAAAAATCACATGTAAAGAACTATTTAGTCTGGTTGCCGTTGGTTTTTATTAAAGAATAAGACTGTGTACCAAATATTGAACCGAATTTGATACCAATTTAATGAACATTGGTGATCATTTTCTCATACGCTTTTTTTTCATATTAAATTTTACTTTACAAAATATGAAAATAACGTTAGTAAATATTTTTTATGAAGAATAAAATAACATCGTTTGTTTGGGCTTAATCAAATTTGTCTTTGTGTTCAAATGTTTTATCCGTCGTTGATATATCTTTGTGTGCTTTCAAACCTGTCATGTAAAATTCATTGAACATGGGATCAAAAACTCATAATAATATGATAAGAATTTATTACCTAAGGATACGGGAAATCGGAGCGTTGATATGAGTAACCTTTCTGGTTGTAAAACGCGATGATAAGAGATAAATATTCACAAATTAATGACATACCGTAAGAACAAGTTTAGTTAAGTCGATACTGAAGCCAATATTCACTCTACACTTTAAGCAAGACTTACACACCATAAATGAAAATAAGAAGGAAATTATGAAGTTGGTATATTTCAGAAAAAAACATATTTAATTTTATAAACAGCTTCATTTGCAAACACCAAAGATCTTATTATCATGGAATACGATCTCATTCGTGCAACGCTCTTATTAAAACAAGAAAGCTTTTACAAAATTTTACTTTAAAACTGCATAAACAGCTATATGTTTTTAATAATTGTTAACTGTTTATAATACAGAATATAATAAACTCACATTAGTGTATCAAGTTTCTTTGAGTACAGAATGTTTGGAAAGAAAGTTTATTATTATTTAACCTATTGGTTACATAGTTGACGGACATAACAGCCCCGGACATGTTTTTGTGGAGATATTTAAAGAGCAAGGTGTATGCTTACAAAGCATAACCACTTGAGCAATTCAAATCATAAATTCATGGAGAAATCAATAAAATATTAAATATGATTAATGAAAATGTGATTAAAAGTGATATAAAAAGAGTATGCAATTAGGCTTACATAAGCAAACATTTAGTTGGGATCCTCTTGCATACGCAATTGCCAACATTTGAAAAACCATTTATCAGATCAAACCACTTTGTTTCCATTTTACAAAAAGTGATACAAATTCAATGCAGTAAGCCTTCCCAGCAAATGCTTTGTTTATAAACGTAAAACAAGTCATGGTAACGTTATATTTTTACTTGGCAATTATATTAAGTAAGATAAAATCTTCTTTTTTATGTGAAAATCAATTATCTTGTAGTATGTAGATTAACGGGTAAGCCAGAAAAGTTAAAAAAACGTCATTAAGCGATATTTTGTGGCGCCAGAACCCAAAAGGTTATATTTCATGTCCTATAGCATATCTGTTCCGAATGTACGACATACATAATATGCATCATTAAAGCAGCGTTTTAAAGGCTTTGTGTAGAGAGAAAATGGTATGAGTCAATCGCCTAATGTCTTTTTTTCTAATATCATAAAGAATATAAGAATGGAGCCAATACTATACCAAATAAATGTGCTATTGAGCTATAAGACGTATAGTAAAGCCTTAATATATGGATATCGAAGTAAAATAGAGAAAAATGTAATTAATAAAAAATAGGGTAACAGGGTTCTATTGTTCTAGGATAGTGGTAAAATCACGTTCTGTTTATATACTGAATATTTCAATTATGGCGTATAGTAGGTCTTTAAAACTAAAAAACTTTTATTAAACAAAACTATATCACAGCTCACTTAAATACACTCACTTCTTTGCCAAAACCTTATTGTCACTTGATACAATTTACCTGTTAATTCGATCTGTTAATTATAGTTTTCTATAAAGTGACAAATCGCATCCATCGTTAAAAACAATCTGCATGATATAGTTCGTTATAATTTAAAACAAGCTTTATTTAATCATTAATATTACTTGAGGCATTCATATGGCGGGACCCGGAAGGCTGGCAATCGATAATTCCTGACAATATGTCGAGTCAGTGTTATTGTGCATTTAAAATATTATTTTATTTAAAACAGTCAAACTTGTCTAAGTACAGCGCGCGCGTATATGTGCACATTTTCTATTACCATGCTCGAGATTACAGAATGCGTTAACGCGCTTATGGAATAGAATTGGTTCAAATGCACAAGTATTCGTGTGGATTTCTGACTTAGGATAACAATTTTTGGTTCAAATTTGATATAAAAATTCCATTAAGCACCTCCTGTCGATATCTTAAGTTATTATATTCATCAGGTTGATTTGGTAATTTGCGAGGTAAATAATACTCATAATAAATAATTGTATATTTTATTTGAAAATAAATTCAATCATTGGAAACTATTTAAATGTAACATATTCGAAACAAAGATGCAATTTTGGATACAATCATTTTGTGGAGCTCAATTATTTTGAAACATTTTCAACCCAACACCAATAATAAATGAAATTTTGTACATAAAACTTTTTTTTTTAACAGACTACCAAAAATACCAACTTTCTCCGATAAAAAAGTCATATAATCTTCCATGAATATGATGCGAAATGTTTCAGTTGTTAAGGTATTTCCTACTTTATCTCATTCGTTTTGGTTTCTGTTGGAAATATTTAACAGTTTGCCTAGTTTTAATTAAAAACCACGAATATCATAGGTGATACCCGAGGTCCGAACAGAGTATGTAACAGACCCAATTTGTAGTATAACATCATAAAATTATACGATCGTCGAAAGAACTATTATGATACGAATTGTTTATATGGGCCCCCATTTTGATGAATCAGAGGGGAGGTGAGACTGTCGAATTTTACCTTTCTCATAATTATTTACTTCTCCATATTATTTAATGATTCCGGAGATATCATTGATTAGCATTCGGGCGCTGTTTAATTTACATAGGAAGTGAGTAAGAAGTTTATAGTCATAATCGTTGATCAAACATTCTTTTAACTCTCTGCTAAAAACAAAAACTTTTGTTTGACTTAAAAATTACACTATCCTGTTGTTGGAAACATATCAATTCTTAAAAATATTATATTTGCACAAAAAGATATACATTTCATATTACTGTTGAAAAATGGTAATATTTATGGGTCAACCTGTATTTGTACGATGTTGAAAACACCCACTGAAAAGGGTTTGAATCCATAACGAAGGATGGCAAGTGCATCGTTTTATCTTATTATATTTATATATATATATATATTTATATATATTTATCCCTTTGGGATTGTTGAAATCGCTATGAACACAGTTAAAGACTGTCTGATGCAGCTAAATATCAAGTTAACGGTTACTTGTGTCTGGACATTAATATATTATGGGCTTTCGAACTCTACGAAATTGAAGTTTATTTTCAAATAACTTTCAAACACAAATTCTTGGCTGAAAGCATTAGCTTAAAAATCGTTTACTTTGTTTGATTTTGATGTTTTTCATATGATATAAATTTCTTTCTTAATTATTATAAAACACATGGAATTAGTAAAAAAAATGTGTATTTTTTAATCAGTTTTCTTTCTACTGAGTCGTTAAAAGTGGGTGAAAAAACATGTGGAATAGAATAAACTTTATATATATACTTTATATATACTTTAAGAGATATTGCCACGGCAAATAAATCAAAAAGGAATTGAATAGTGTTGGTGCTAAAAACACTCTTATAAATTATACTTGAGTATCAATTATTCGTTTAATTATCAACCATCTTAACAGTTTAGACTTTAGCACAGTACAATGTGATATTGACTAAAGATGCTCGGTGGAATTTGAATCGCTTAAGGTGTATAGACACATCCATAGGTTTTGTCACTCACAAGCTGGGTTTCGCTTTTCAGCATCTTCATGTTCACGGTTTCACTCAAACTGACAATCAGTTAACAGCTAACACCGTGTTTATATAAGACAAGTTCTGAAAAATATTAATATAAACGCTTGTCACTTTTAAATAAGATTCATGTGACAAGTTCAATATTAAAAGCAGATTTTTGAGATCTTGGACACGGGTTTCTTATTATCAGATGATATCGTTTAATTCTGTAGAAATTGAAGATATCACTTGAAAATGCTTGATGGAGTTCATTCAAACTGACAGTCTTATCAATACAACTTTTTATCATCCGATGTCTCAGTCAGTGGATTAAAAGTTTCACACCGATAAATAACGAGTTTTATCAAAACAATTCGTTATATGTCAGCTAAGAACAATGAAAGAAAAATTGGTACATAAAACCATTTCAGTTTAAGGGCTTAACGCGTGATAAATGTGGAAATATTAATTTCAAAATAATTCCTAAGCTTCTTCTAACTGGTCTGAGAAAATTAATCGGTAGCACAAAATTGTAATCTCTGTCATTATTCACGAAGTCTGAGCCGCAAACGAATCTGCACCTAATCGATAGGTCATAATTGTTTCCAAGAAAAGATATTAATACCGTATATGCTATCGATTTTCCCCCAATCTTCGTTATTTTAAGTCTTGGAAAGACAAAATATAAGGTAAAAATAATAGCACAACAAGACATTGTGCGCAATCAATTGTGAAATAATTTCGCACAAAAAAAAGGTTTGATATATTTCGTATCCAGAAGGTTATTTTATTGAATATAAGTTATAATTTATTATACCAAACAATTATATTTAATATCCTTACTATTATTTTTAGTGTAAAGGCATTATACACGTAAAATTATTAGTAATATTTCAACAATTATTTACTATAAATATAAGTATTGCTTTCGCTCATTACGAACATGATCAACTGAACTGATTCATCAATTGCGATGAACGGAACCGGTAAAAATCTATAAAAATGAAAGTCTTGCATTTTATTTAGTGATCATAAATATATTAATAATCAAGTATGTTTGCTTGGTAGGTCTTATAGTTTTTTAGTTCTAAAATGAAATTTCCATTAACATTGTTTTTTATTTCAAATATCTTTTTTACTATTGTGGTAATATTATTAAAAATTCAATGTGTTTCAATGTATGATTTCATAACGAGCATTTCAACTAATACAATAAAACTTATAAAAATGCATTTAAATAAAAATTTAATTTCTATATTACGTTACATGATGTTTAATACTTGTCTTTACCTGCCAAGTTGAAATAAATAGGTATTTTAAAGTCTAATATTTCCCAATGGCATTTTAATAGTAACTGATTATTATTTGTTGTAAAATCCTTTCATAAAAAACAGATAAACTTTGATTTTCTCTTAAATAACTCCTTTGGTATATAAACGATGCTTACTCTTTGTGTGATAATTCTGTTTCATCCGTGTGATTATATGCCTGAAGATGCCGAAAGGCGAAACCCAGGTCGTTAGTGACAAAATATGTGGAATCGTACAAAGTTTCAACATTTCAAATGATCTTTTAATTTGGCTTAGTTTTTTACATTTATATACGCTATCTGTGTAGAGGTTTATTCATAAAAAGTTTATCGTGTATGTTTTATCAGATGATATTGTAAAATTGTGAAAAAATCAGGGCTATAAAGATATTAAAAATAACACAACCTCAACTCCGACTCTGACATACACCAACAACACGAATTTGACTAAAAAGTGTTGTTTTTTAGGTTATTTCTTACCTTTCCTATTTATGTGCATTAAATTAAAGATTAACCAACCAATCAGGAAAATTGTTTTCTGTAAATTGAGTTATTCTCCATAATCGAAGAAGTAGTCGTAGTCGCTCATGTTTCACGATTCCGACTCCACAGCCCTGACAAAAAGTATTCAAAATTGTATTAATATAACGCCTTTCCGTTAAAAATGATATTGACACTTTAAAATTGAAGAATTTTACTATTTTGTGATACATTTTTGGTGATTTATAACCGTTTTAACCATTTTAAATCGACTAAATCGTATTTTTTCCGTAATTAAATCCGCGTCGTCATTCTCGATTTGCAAAAAACGATGAATAATCTCTGACATATTTACGTTGCCCTATTAATAGGCGAGTTTCGCAAACCCAGGCTTTTAAGCATTTAACCTTTTCCCATCAAGCTTTAAATATGTAATATCATCGATCGCCGGTAGGCTTACATCCGCGCCCGTGCGGAGGCTTGTGAACAGAAATTTAATTTATTTCCACCGTAATGAGTGTGATAAATGAACATTCTCTGGCTGTTTAATATCCATTACAGCCTTTTTAGATTTCGTATACCACTCATAGTAAGTTTTACAGGTAATGTCTGCAACGTAAAGCTACGTTTATGTTGAAACATGTGTAAAGTAACTAAACTATTTCTTACTTTGACACAATTTTTTGTTTAAAATTTTGTCAAAAAACACAAACAACTATGATGTCGAATATGAAATTTTCAAACATCTTATACTATTACATGTTTAGTGACTCATGAGTTAGGTTTTGCCTTTCAGCATATATAGGAAGATCCTATATTATTTGACATGGGCAAACAAAAATTGGAAGTACCGACTGAACCATTTAGGTCATTAATAAATAGCATAAGTTAAGAAATTTGCTTTTCTCCGCGTAGAAGTGCTGCATCCATTAAACTATAATTTATGTATACCAAATGTGTTCTTGAATTTTGTATAAAATTCCCTTTAGTATTGTAAAATCAGATAATTATTTTAAAAACTTCTGATAAAAAGAAAAAAAATTATTGATTGAATTGGTATTTACTTATAAACTAGAAGTAAGTAGAACTCTACTATCGCCATTTTTCACCGTATCAATAGGCTATATTAGCTTTAACTATTCCAAATTTAGCTGTCACTATAATGAAATTAATAGTTTTTATAACTATTTCATATACATGGGTGATCGTTTAACGAACATAATCTATTTCAAGACGTCCGCTATCCGAATTGTTCACTAACCAATCAACCGACATTTACAGGTATAATAAGTAGATTAGATAAATCACTTTAGTTCGTTATCCGAATATGTTTTTGCTGCCCGAGCACAAAAATCTTTCATCATCTGATTTCATTTTTCTCAGTCCGAACAATTCGTTAGCCGATTACTCACTGTATATATTTACCTCCTAGCCATAGTGCCTATACTTTGTCGCAAACTGTGTAATTACCGTGCCATTACATTCACGTGATGGAATGCCTGAAGATACTGAAAGGTGAAATCTGGGTCATATGTAACAAAATCTTTGAAATCTTACATTCTAACCGTTAAAATTATAGCTCAAACAAGGTACAAATATAATATGTGTTTTGGTTTTAGAGATTGAAATATACATTTTATTTTTTATTTTAACTCGCACCAAATAATTTTAAATACAAAAACTTTATTAATAATGAAATATATAATATTGTTGAAACATTTATTTCTTTGCATGTTTTAGACAGGTCACAGTCACCACCCTACTGAATTTGCTTTGACCATTATAAAGTGCACTAAAACTCAAAGCAAATGGTAATGAAGCACCTCTTTAACGTCACCACTGGTATGGATTTTGCTGAAGTTTAATATTATATAATGCTATACTACAGCCGTCCATTGATAAATCACTTTATACTTTCCATACATAATATTTTTATGTACCAGATGTTTCTGAAAAAAAACGGTTACAGAAATGTTTCCTCATTAATATTTTTTTACTCAGCAATACTACCTATAATTATACTACAATAATTACCTACATACTATTTACACAACTATATTTTTCATTCTATTGAAAGTGGTGTTTAAGCACATTTCCTGGTAAAAAACCAAAAGAAAATCAATTTATAAAACACGATTTTGTTAAAAGCTCTCAAATTTTCACTAACTCATTTTCAGCAAATCTCGGAATATGCCTGCGCTTAACTATTATTACAATTTTATAATATTACGAATTATTTTTTTATAACACATGACATGAATATGTAAAAATAAAGCCAAACTATCGTAATATATCAGTGTGGTGAAAATATTTTTTGTTGCTAGACGTAAAGAGTGGTTAGACACAAAAAATAACATTTAGTAGCAATTATCATAAGTTTCTAATTACAAAATTTTTTACTAGTGTTTTTATGTGAAAATCTTAACGGTACTAATTGAGTATTGAGCCACTTGTTTTATGTAAAATGCTATTTACTAATAATGGTTAAAGTAATTACTAACTTTAAGTTCTTCATTTTTACAACCTAAAGTTGTACTATACTGGGTGGAGTATTTAACCTTTATTTTATAACTTTTGAAATTAAATGTTTTTATATTATATATATAAATATATATAATTAAAAATAAAATGTAATAACATAATTCCACTGTGTGTGCTATAAGTAAACAACGCGTGTTTCTTTTCTTTGAATAGTTACTTCAAACCATCTGTATATGAAAATTACTTAATATTAGGTGTACCGGAAAAGCATAAGCTTGACGTTTTTTAATCGCGGTGTGCTCATTGAATTTTAGTCTATAGCATACCGCGATTAAAACACGTCAAGCTTATGGTGTAAAAGCTAAACTAAACTTTATGCTCAATGTGAAGAGCAAGCTTACTCTCAAAAGCAAGCTGCTTCTCTATACAGCTATAACTTGGCCAATTATGGTGTACGCTACTCCAGTGTGGGCTTATGGTCACCAGAAGCATCTGAAGACACTTGAAATTGTTCAAAATAAATCATTGCGACAAATTTGTAATGCCTCGTGGTACGTTCGCAATTCGCTGTTACATAGAGACTTGAAAATGTCTACAATTCGAAAGTTCGTTCGTGAAATGTCTCGAAACTTTCACAGAAATATTGGCAAACATTATAACCCTACAATTTCTTATCTACACAATTATGATGAGACAGTACCGAGTAATCGTCTAAGGCCGAGAGCGGTTCTGCTCGATGACCCGCCATAGGTTTGTTGTTACAGATCTTAATATCAACAAGGACAACCTCGGCATCTGAAAATGAGTTTCCTATTTTATTTCCTTACGTATTGTATATGCATGCGTGTGGCTGTGTGTGTGCCTGTATGCACACGTATGCGTGAGTGAATATAATGCGTATGGTGTCCGCGTGAGCTGCACTCATTGTGGGTTCCACGGCTCAGCTGCCACCTAATATTGTCAACAATGACACAACAATTATAACGAAATTAAATCTATATATGAGAGATGGAGGAGACCTGAAGAGCTCTGATGCTGATGCGTCATAGATCTTAACGCTCTATGAATTTGATATCCCAAAAAAAAAAACCGGAAAATCCGGAGTGTCGTTTTTTCAATGAAATAATTTGAACAGATTAAAACATTTATTTATCCATGTTTTGTCTGCTATATAATTTTTACCATTTGTGATGACTTCTTTCCACCTATATGGCGATTTTTGAATCCATTTTCTGTAAAATTTGATTGGCTTGGAATCAAAATACTCAGATAGTCCCATTTTCAATTCTTCGTAACAAGTATATTTTTTGCCATCCATAAGATATTGCATCAACCTAAACAAACGGTAATTGGATGGAGCAATTTCTGACGAATACAGAATGGTCGGTGTGTTACCGTCATCCATTCCAGGTTCATATACTTTTTTGTATATTTTGCAGTATGTGGCTGTGCATTGACCTGCTGTAAAAACGCTTGTCCTGCGATTAGCAAGGTCAGGTCGCTTTTTCCATGATTTTTTTTTTTTGCGTCTTTGCCTAGAATATAACACCGATTTATATCTTCAATTATAAGATATTGCAAGAATGTTAATTATTGTGTTATTGTATAAATAACTATGTTTGATAATACCCAATTTCATCTTAATTATAGTTGATTATAATTTTCTCTATAATCCTTTCATAAAAGCATCATTAACAGTATTGTGTGTTAATAAAACTTATCTCAGGCAATTGAGTGTCATTATTATTATTTTATCAATATTATTTGAAATCATTCTAGTTATTTGTTTGGACCCTAGCCTTAGAGTATGCGTTTCTTAATAACCATATATATAACCAATGCTAACTGTTTATTGTGTGTAAGTTCTGTTGAATCCTTGTGATAGAATGCTTGAAGATTCCGAGAGGCGAAACCTGGGTTGTTAGTGACAAAGCGTGTAGAATTGTACAAAATTTCAACAATTCGAAAATAATCTTCGTTTCTTGTCGTGAGAAAGATTTAAAGGTTGGCAATACCATAATAATAATAATGAGGCAAACACGCAAATAGTTCGTCTCAGTATTAATCCCAAAGATGTTCTTCGTCGAGTTTCTTTTAGCCGCAAACGTTTTCACTTCCTCAGGCTTTGCAATTACTGGAATAGGTGGCGCGGCATGGCGTTCAGGTAATACATACGAAGAAGGAGGAGGCCAGTCCGAATGGTGACCCACTTTGAACGACTCAGCGCTGCTTTTTTTGTACTCGGCATCTTTATACGAAGCATAAGTCCGGAATCAGTAGTGGAAAACTTGCCGGAAAAAGAAAGGGCAAAGACTCTTTCGGCTCTTAAAATCCGTAAGTAAAAACTGTTTTTTTCTATGTTATCGATTAGTTTCAAATCGATGAAATAATTCCTTTTTTGTCCATCAATTAATCTATGAAATATAAAATGTAACTTTTATTGATTGAATTGGCATTCACTTGGTAGAACTCCATTATAACAAGGTGAAAAAATAGCAATGTATTTTAGTTCTACAAAATTATTTTTTAAAATACAGTTGATAGCTATTTTAGCTCACGCCATCGTCAGAACTATGCTTAAACTAATATTTGCTTATCTATATAAAGCTGTATAGAAAAGGTACACACTACATCTTCTCTCCTGTTTTAATGACCTATGTTGTTTCCTGTTCGCAATAAAACTATCAATTTTAAAAGAAACTAAAATGGCGGCTATATCAATAAGTTTACATATGGCACGGAAATGGTCGATTACAGAAACAAAGAGACCCCCCCCCCCCCTTCAAAAGGATTCAATAATGGTGACCGACGAATATTAGTTTGTTCGTTAATAATCCTTTGTGATAGTTGATATCTATTGATTTCCAGCTGTTCAAAAGCCGTCATCCTGCGACCCTTACTACTTACTTACCTTACTAGAAGTATATCTACTCGAGCTAAGGATCACGTAAGATCATTCAACAGTAAAAAAAATAGATTCACAATTCACTAATCCCGTTACAAAGGAATCACATAATATAAATTCAAACTCACTAAGTGTTTGCATCTTTGTAGTAAGGGTCGCAGGATGACGGCTTTGGAACAGCTGAAAGTTGAAATCATCACCTGTATCTTTTTCCGAAAAATATTCTAGTGCTCTGGACGATCGTCAGCTACAAATAAGCTTGTCATAGAAAGAAGTAAAGCAAGTGGCAGGTGACAGATAATCATGAAAGCGCCGCAATTTCGGCATGCTCTTTACATATAAAGTGAATATGGTTGACGAAGTAATATACAAAACACATGCATGCTTATTTCTGTTTAAAATTAACATTAATTGTTTAAATTTTAATTTTTAATACTATGTCAAATTTGACATGTTTTGTCGCTGACGATCCGGGTTTCTATTATACGCATGCAATAGAACTGACAAAAATTCCATCTCTATCGCTCATTTACCAGAAGAATCACAAAAAAATATAGCTCTCAAGGCAAGTTAAATTCAAATATTTTCAATAACTATAGATTTAATAGCAACGTCAATCACAAATGATAAAGATAATCTTTTAACCAATACAGCTAAATGACTCAATATGTCTTAGATACTTGCTAATTTGAAATGAGTGGGCTCCTAGCCTGAGGTTATATATTTTTTTTGGTCCAATATATCTCGTATATGACCGATGAAATTATTGACTGTCAAATTTATTACATCCACGACATGGAATTCCTCAAGGAGCCGAAAAGCAAAACCCGAACCGGGAGTGACAAAACATGCGAAGTTGTACACAGAATAAACAATTCAAATATTATAAATGGGAAATTCAACCAAGTCATTTGATATTGTAAGTTATTTAATATAATACAATAAGTCGCTTGTTAGGTATATTTCAACCTCTTTTCTGCACGGTGTAATTCTCCAGACTCACAAAAGTACAGAAAGTAGAGTCTGAAAACAAATGGCTACAGAATTACACTCTACGGTCGTAGCACTCAAGATACACAATCCCTGGATGTATATGCCTACGGCGAAGCGCTATCGTAGTACTCCACGACTGTGAACATATACATATATATCCTGTACATACATAGTAGATGACTAAAATGCAAGTGTATTTTTAGAGACGAGGATATAGCGCTTCTCTTTTCTGCTCGCATCAACGCTTACCGGAAGTATAACCTAAAGTCTACTTCCTGAATCCAGTCTAGGTAGACTTAAAGGTTTACTTCAAATATAACTAAGCGTAAAAGTTATCTATCGAGAACGATAGTAAATGTAATATAAATTAATCAGTCATGTTTAATAGACGTTTATTAGTAAATATTGTTGAGTCAAAAAAAAAACTTTCCGAAACACGATAATCTGACTATACTATTACACAAGTTATGTGTATGAGGTGTATATATCATTTCGCTACCGCCATTCTTAATGCAATACTGATAAAAAAAACACTTTATTATCATGATACAGAGCTTCACGGGGCGGCTTATGTAGCTCAGCTCAGTTGCTTAAGAAAAAAATAGAACAACAACAAATTTGTATATTGGACACGTATTAGGACGAACCACAGCAGACGTGTAATGTACAACATTATTTCTTCAAAACTATTTTTGTGAAAATTCTCATGTTAATCTGTTAGTTTTTTAATAGTAAATAAGTATGTTTTCTGTGTTAATTTCTCTATTCATAAAATATAATCAAAAAAGTTCAATACTTATACTTGTGAAACTATTAAAACTACTAAAAACATGTAAAGATCACATACTGCAAGATTTTTTAACCATACAACAGATTGATGTTCACATTTTATGAGTTCGATGATGTTAATATTTTTGAAATTTGAAATTTGTTGCATTGATCTTTATTTTCCTTTCGACATGTGTATTAAACTGACATACAATATGCTAAAATCTATGCATATATCTTAAGTAAAATATCATGCAATATGCTATGATATTTTACTTAAGATATATCGTATACTTTTGTTTATTTCATTTTATGGTATATATAAACAAATTATAATGTCTAGTTTGTTCACTGAATCCTTTTTATTTGTACATACGAAGACTTTTTTTCAAATAATGTAGAAAACACATTTACTCTGCAATAAAAATATATATCATCCGATAGAATTGTTGGTAAAGGTCAGAAATGTGATGTAGGTATCGTGACAGTAAAAATAATGTACAAAATATAACCAACCCTTTCAAGGAAGCTAAAGACCACATAAGTTATAGAACCTGTAAATACTTTTTTTACCATTGTAAAGATACTTTTCCTCATTGAAGTGTTGAATTTTTTCCGATACCGACCAAACCTCATTGCCAAGGTTATTCTATGACCGTTTATTACGATCGTAAACGCATAAAAGAACCACTCACAGAGTGTGAGCTGACATCTGAATACTTCCGAATAATTTATTAAGCTACAGCTTTCAAATAAGCCAAACTTGTTTATTCGGATACGATTACCAACTTTCAAAGTTCACAGTTTAGACACTGATAAATTTTAAGAAATCGATTAATTATCTTTCTCTTGATATCGTATACACTTGTATCTCAATATTAAATTTGAATGGTTCAAACTTTGTAGACGCATGGTAAATGTTAACTAAATTATTTTTTTATATAAACCCCAAATACTTCATGTTTTGTCCCATACGATCTTGACATCGTCTTTTGGTATCTACAGGCTTTTCACTACACGGATGTACCATAACTGAACGTCCGTAATCAGAATACATTATATATTATATATACGATTCAAAAATCAAAAATAATAACCTTGCAATAATACGTCAACTGATATTTTATCGTACCACGACCCATCCATTTTTTAAATCCAGTAGTTATTTTCCCAGATAAATTTTAGTGATATTTGATTATTTTTAACACCGCCCTTTACAAATTTATTAAGTTATATTGGTTATAAAATCGTGGTTCTAAATTTTAATTTAAACGTAACCAATTGAGTAACAATTGAAATTATCACAGATATACATGTAACTCTAATGCTTATGGAATGCATTTTTTGTAATTCGTCTTGTATATAAACGATGTAAGCTTGCGATGTATATTGACAGTCAATATGAGTGTATCCTTGTACTCGAATGTCGAAGATGTTGAAGACTGAAACGTAGATCATGAGTGACAAAATATGAATTTAAGTAATGCAAATGTTTTATGTGTTAAAAAATAAATGAAACTATAAATTAACAACACACTTAGGTTTTTCCACGTTAATATATAAGGAAACATTTCACTGACGCGTTACGTTGAGTTGTAAATTGATATCATATTTCAAACAAAGTGCGCTCTTGCCAAGTGAATCGCCTTTTAGTGTCGTTATCTAACTAAAAGCTTTTTCAAACCTTTTAAAGGTTTTACTGAATCTGAATCTAAATCGGCTTTCCGCGTGATATTACAAAGGGTAATAAGTGCACATCTGGCACACTTTTAAGCTTTTCTCCATATTGTGTCAGAGTACACGTAGACAAACCGTTTTTTTCTTGCGCGCTCAATTCTAATAATCGAACCCAATCGTTTCGAACTGTAGAACGAAAAGGGCTTACATTGTTCCGACTTTAATAAAAACTCTTGTTAGCTGCGCCTTTTGTTTGAACCAACGCAGCTTTATTTAAAATATAAAACTTAGCACTATCGATTGTACGACATTTTGTAAGAAAAACTAAATTCCCAGGATCATGTGTCATAACATTCATTCTAATTCATAAATTGAATTCTTAGCTAGTAAAAAAATAAAAAAATCGCTTTATAATCAATGAATTTAAGATACCAAATGTTAATGTGTTTCATGGAATTTTATCCTAAATTTAAATTGTTTCTTTAAACTGTTAAAACTTTTCATGCTCTCACATGTTTTATCACTCATGTTTGGGTCAGAATTCACCAAGTCTCGTTTATGTATTGATTTCTTTGTTGAGTTTTTCTTCTTTCGTTGCCGATGAAGTTAGTCGCTGCAGATCTGAGTAATCTACAATGAATCTGGTTCACGTGGACACACAAGAATCACGATAAGCGACACCGGACCTGATGTCATTAATATAAAATTGTCGAAATAGACTGAAACATTCTGCTTTCACACCTTAAAAGTGACTACTGATTTAATAATAATGACGTTCAAAAGTTGTAAAAATAATTTTGAAACCAATAAACTTAAATATTGATTAAAATTATATTATATAAAAAAAATGGCTTTATATTGCTGTTGATGAAGTCTAGTCTATATTAATCCTTTGTAACTTGAGAAAACAAAGTGTGATATTTTAAGGGTTCAATATTAACGAGACATGCTCGAACAAAACAATTTAGGGAGTAACATTTTTTGGCGTATTACTAATCCTTGGGATTTTGTTTTAGGCACGTTTATGTCTGAAGATTATGCGATTTTTTTACGCTACGTTATGATACAACGTATTCAAATAAGCAAAGTTTACGTAAATTTACACACACGGTAAAATGTTAAGTCACATCGTATTTTCAAAACAAGTGATAACGTAAACAAGTAAACCCCGATTGTCGCCATATTTGAAGTAATAAGCTTATAGAAAATGTGTCTCTCTGTTACAGTGAGTTCAAAGTTATATCAATTGAAACATAAATAAAGAAGGATTAGATGCGAGCGCTTGTGTTTTAGAAATGTATTTAAATATGTTTTAATTAAAATGTATCTTCGCATCAGTTAAAATAAGCATAAATTAAAAAGATTCTTTACAGAGATACTAAAATTTTACGTAATGAATTACTTTCACTGCTTGATGGTTATGCATTATATTCAAATGATAAAAAATAATATTAAGTACTATTTTTTCAATTATATTATATTTAATAATATTTTCGCTGTCTAAATAGGTAAACCATATTTTTAATAATGAAAACATATTTTCACTTATAAGTTCTTTAACTGTAACATATTTTGCAATCACTTCAGCTTATTATGTTAAATATATCCTTTCTAAAATAGATAACTCATTAAGAGTTTTTTTTACGAAAAATGTTTATTAGAAATTCACACCACTTCAAGTCTGTGAACACAATGTTCAGAGTTAATTTCACAATTTTATATCCTCCAAATCACGCCCATTGCATGCATATTCAACCAATAAAATACAAATTAAAACGAAGGTATTTACTAAAAAAAAAAATACATGAATTGTCTTTTGTGGAAGTAATATAGTATTAAACATTGAATTTTGTTTTTGAAAGATAAAATCATACATAAATCTAGCCAAGTCAAATGCGCCTCAATTAAGCCGACTTGAAATTTTTTTTTTTTATTTATTTATTACAACTATTCGGTACAAAACTTACAAATTATCAATTCAATGCTTTTGCACCGTAACATATCAACATATTTTAATATAAGAATATAAAAATTCAACATATACACTTTAAAACAATCAATAAGGATTGCAAAAAAAGAAATTCAACCAAGTAAGCTCATGAAATGTCTACTTTAACTAAAAAAATAGCATTTGTCTGAGCTCACTTTCGTCCACATGAAATATGTCAACATCCGAAGCAATACTGTTGAACATTGTTAATGCTCTTACCATTGGCATCCCCATTGGCAGACTATTTCTACACTTTGGTTTAATTAACGGTTGCACAATAATGCAAACGAAAGTGGATATTGCCATGAAGCTTCCGCACATATATCGACAGAAAAGTTGTGTGTTTCTTCATGGATACATATTTTAATCTGTTTCTTCTTCACTATTTATTATTATGTATTATGGCATGTTGACAGGCTGACCATACCAATATGCAAAACGATCTGAAAGCCACGTGGCTTTGTTTGCTGCATCTAGATAAAAATATTTCTTAGCTATTTTCCTTCAAAAATCCATAAAAAATCTGCGTACATAAGTCGTGAGTAAAACTCTTCCAATGTCCAATTTGCGAGATTAGTAGCAAGCAACGTTTTTGTGATTCAAGCATTTGTTGTTTCTTTCCATATTTTGATAGAAGCCGGTTGGCCGCCAAAAAATAAATATAGTAATAATAAAATTAAACTCATTATCATTTCAACATGCTATCAGAATAATATTTTATAAATTTAAATAATGGAACGCACTATTTTTACAATTTTATATTTTTATGGTCGGGACGAGTTTTGCTCGTCGCAAGCATTGTCAAATGATTGAAATGTTCGCGATGGGCAAAATCTGTCTTGATGCATTATTTAAAAATGATGCCTTACCACCGATAAATAATATATACCACTTTGAAAAGTTTATTTTATATGCTTCTCATTATTTAAAATATCATGCCTTTCCATCAACGAGTGACTGTTAACACCTTAAAAGTTATATGCTATCTGATCCTTAAAAGCAAGACCTAAAGACAAGTGCTTAGCTAGGCACTCATCCAGTCCTAACCTTATCACCGCTCCCTTCGTAAAAGAGATGTCAAGTAACCGATTAATAAGCAGTTTTCGTTACACAAGCTTCCGTCAAGATGTCGCCATTACGAGGTCGTATGTTTTAAATTGGGTTTTGATATGGATTTAAAAAGACTTACACACATACATAAAAAAACATGTTCAACTAAAATAACTGTATTTTTTTTAGCCGGTGATTTAATCCGTAAAATAAATGAAACTAGAGAAGAACCAAACTTCATAAAACGGGCAGTATCAAGTTTTCGTTGATAATTTGAGCAAAGTGTCTTCCTTAATTAAGCAAGGCTTTAAATTTAATTTCACTAAAGTTTTCCGTGCGTTAAACAATTATTGTTATTTTTAATAGAGAAAGTGTAGATGCGGGATGTGAGACGTCGTGTCACTCGATGAGGCTTCCTATCGGCAAGAACGGCGAACGCAGCCAGAGATCAGTGTGTCAGAGAATTCCGCTCGGGGTAGACGCATCCTCGTCGAATAAAGCTTACCGCTCCGTATAGCCCGGCGTAGACGACGCGACGCTCTGGGCTCGAGCAATCTCACTTGCCGCGTACGTAAAGGGGGATTATAAGCAACATAGACGGAATTTCTACGTGGCGAGGATGCATTAACCCGGAATACAGTAATTGCAATCGGTCGGGAGGGACTAACAAATTTAATCAAACAAAAGTGTTCCTTTTTATTTCTTAAGAAACTTTCTGTGTAAGTGGAACACGTCTGTGGACAGTTTAAAATAATTTAGTGGTAAGTATTTTTATTTATGTTTTGACTTTTGTGTATGGTTATTCCTTTGTTCCAACACGAGTTTTTATTTTCAATTAATATATTTACGTTATTTAAACACGTCTGCACACGGCTTAAAATGAATTAGAGGTTTTTGATAATTATTTTACATTTGTATGACATTATTATTTTCAGTCAGTGACACAATTGATATAAAATTTATCACGTTTCGACGATCCTGTTAAACGAAACAATTTTCGCAAAAAATATAAAAGTTTACCAAAAAATTTTCAAGAACGTTATATATATAGTTAATATCATCGTGTTCGTAAATTAATATTGAATCACTACACATTTTAAATAAAAAATCGTTTGCTCGTATTTAATATTTTAAATTCGATTTAAAAGCCGTTAGAGAAATTCAAAATCAAAATTCACGTCTAAAAAAAAAAGAACAAATTATCGTCGAAACGAATATTATTTCTCTAATATCAAGAAAACGTAAAATTAATTTATTTTTATTAAAAAGATTGTATTAATCATTCGTTTTGTAATCTTAGTTATGATATGAAAAAGTTTTTCAAATAGAATTATAATGTACCAACTATTAAAGTCTTATATGAAATATATAAGAAATCTTGAATAATTTGTAAAAATTTGGATTCATATTTCCACTTTTAATAAAAAAATATTAAAAGTGTTCGTGTGAAAACAATTGCGAAGTTTTAATGAATGAAATCAACAAATTAGTTTTTATATTAAAATTCCATTAAAGCACCCATGATCGATGTTTTAAATTTATAAGGTAAAGTAAACCTGAATGTGAAATTGCTAAATAATTTATCAACCCATTGAGATGACGTGGAGCCACAAACTTCCTGAATAAATAGTTTTATACGAATTCCTAACATTCCCTTGCAGAGGTATTTATATAGGGGAATATAATGGATACAAGCTTGCATACGCTCGACAGCTAAATGTACGTAAAAATGCAGTCCCTATTTTTCATTTCGCGCGCTTTGTGAATTTATATTGAATGCTGTAAACTGTATTTATTCGTTGAAATGAAACGTTTCTGATAGATATTCAATTAAAATTTTCATTGATCTGTGTCATATATTTTCTAAGTAGAGAAAGAATATCAATGAAGGAAAATAATAAGGATGGATAAAGAATATCATTAGAGTTCATATTTAAATATTTAATCCTTTACTTTTAAATATGTTTTATGATTATCTATATATTATTTACTTAGATATTCAACCATTTATTTTGTATATCTGGTAATTGACTACTAAAATTTTTGTAAAAATAGTTATTTTTATTTGTATTGAATCAGTTGAAAATGATCGCGATGATAAAGCTTTTTAAAAAATATATTGTTGGAAAAGGTCACAAATTATTTTATATCAAAACAATATCAAAGTACCAACATTAAAACATTAACAATCGCACATTCTCTGATAATATGTTTTACTCAATTTTATATGTTCATTTTTTTTTACTTGTTACCACTGCCCACAAACATTCTAGAGATAACATTGAATATCCTACTGCGGCATGAATTATCTATTAATATAATATAGTTCAAAACATATCAATAATTATGGATGTAGGGTAACAAATACCGTGATCGACCAGTTAAGGGTATCTATGGGTTGTTTGATTTTGGTTAATTACACAAGCTTATAAAAAGGGCTCCGTTGAAACTCATTGTATTGAATCTTTATAAGCATGTCATTTTATTTTCTTCATATTCATAGTCATACTTTATTTGTCTTTCCCTAATATTATCCACAGTTATCTGCCGCAAACAGAAAATCTGAGCCACTTTGCAATTTCCAGTCAGCTTACTTGTCATATATTATACACATTAAGGCATATTTTTATCACTTTTAAATTGTTAAATATTACTTTCTTATGGTAAGACGTGGTAGTTTAAACAATAAAATCACATTTTAATACTATTTCCTACTTATATTTTACAATCAGGATATGTCCTGATCATAAAATATTTTGTGGAAATAGTACTAAAATATGTGATTTAATTATTCAGTATATTTTTTTCTGGAAACACTGAATAAAAGTGTCATAGCCCACAATATAATCAACAAACAAACTTCTTGACCTCTCACTGAAATTAATAAAATGTCTAAAGTGACAAACGGTGGATTCCATGATAAGTATCGATGCTATCACAAATACATAAAATAATGTGCCAGTTCTGATAAATAGTCATAAATTGTAGATAACTAATTATTGTGATTTAATACTGAATAGCCCACAACTGTATCTGCTACCCTTTTTTCATTTCATCAATTGGTCAAGAAATCATATAAAAATATAAATTTTATGATACGTTATCAAATAAATTGAATATTGCACATATAGCGTTACTAATAGCGTAATTGAATAATTGAATGAATTATTTTTTTACTACAGTACGAGATTACTTTGTTTCATTTGTATTCAACCTCTATTGTGTTATAAATAATCCACTTTGTCACTTTCAATTACTAAACTTAGGAAGGTATTTATACTTTGAAAGTCGCATCTGAATTTGACAGAGACTATAAAACACACCAAACTTTGAAAGTTATAATCTTTCAGTGCATGTTTCACACTTTCTTATCAATCAGCATATAGCTCTGTAATAATTAAATAACAAAATTAAAGTTACATAATATATATCAAAGAAAAGTGATAACAAACTTAGAATCTTTCAATGTGTATTTTCAATATATATTATATTATGGGTCTTATTTAGTAATAAAATCTATTATAAGCAAAGTATTCTCTAATATCAAAATACAACCGTATCAAGTTTACATTTTTTAATAAATGGTTATTGAATATTAAAGTTATTTTGGTTTACACCATCATCAGATCTATGATTAGAATTAATTTAGGTTTTATTTTATATACTGTTTAAGAAGAGATAGACATTATAACAAATTTGGGTAAAGGCTTGTGTTATCATTAGTTTGGTTACCGTTACCACCAACAATATAGCCGAAGTTTCTATTATATAATGGTTGAATGTATTCGGTTACGGGAACATCAGCCTCCGCTGCTGAACTTAATTTACTGATCAATACATTGAAAGTTTCATGAAATCGTTTTACAGTTTAAACAAGTATAGGTAATCATATTTCGGTAAATATGAACGTATTTACTTAAAAAACAACTGAAAATTTAAGCTCTACAAAACTTCATATTTGATTATCTAAATCTATTTTGGTTTCCGCCATTGAGATACCTACGTTTCTTTAATCTAAATTTTAGCTAAGCTTTATATACCGCTCAAAAAGAAATATACAGAAAATTGTGTTACTTATTTCGGCATTATAATTTTTTTTCTGATATATTTATAATATACTGAAGAAAATATGTTAAATAAATCGTTACAATAAATGCAATGAAATTTAATGATAATTGTTTATTATCATTAAATATTATTATTATTATTACATGAGTTCCTTGTAATGGTTTAATTAAAGGGTGTAATTTTAAATTTAGTTATTTAAAATATTATTACTTTAGAAGTATTTAGTTAATGATTAAGATATTTAAATCATGGGTCACATTTATCATACTAGAATAAGTTATATTAGGAATATTAATTTGATTAGAATATTATTAGAGCTTACATATGTAGCTTAATCATAGTTATGGTGGTGGGTAAACCAAAATAACCCTGTAAAATCATACTTTATATATATTCAAAACAATGTATACTTTGCTTTCAATATATGCATATGTATCTAGAAACATATTAAAAAATAGAAAGTTTCGATAACCGTTGCTGGACATTTGTCATAATTTAGCCCAGATAATCAAAATTTTGATGTAAAATGTGATTAAAGCAACGCAGTGAATTGGAGTTTAATATTTAATATTTTGTGCCTTATTACATTAGAGCACGACAACATAAATAAACAATTTATAAAAATAAGCATTTTTGCAAAAAGAAATAGTTGTGACTGAGGTTGGTATTTTTATAAGAATTTATTTCTTCGCTGCCTATTGTTTATTAGCTGAAAGTCTTCCGAGCATTTTTCTAATTCATCTATCTCATTATTTACTTGGTTTATTCAGCGGGCTCTAAGTCCACATTGGGTTTACCAATATATTTCTTTCTTCTAGATTACTCGATTTGTCAAACGTCGTCTGTGTACATACTTCTTGTAACAATTGCCTTAAATCTCCGTTGCTAATATGTTAAAATTCTACCTCTTGGGGTTACATAAATGTATCTCAAATTATTTCGGCATGCTTTCAGTATTTGACTTCGAATTGCATAGAAAACGACGCAACAATATAGCATCCCATATTTCTTTTGAATAAACATTTAGTTATTTTCTAATGATCAATATCTCGGGATGCCTTTTTAGGGTCTGTTGCAAAGTAAAGAAACATTACAAACGTTCCATTGGCGCTAAGTGGCCGAATTATAAAGAATATACCGAGGTATAGAGTACACACATATATATATACACTCATCCCCCGATCTATGCAGTATATACGTTTTTCACAGGCCCGCAAAATAATGGCAACTCACACAAAATCAAAAAATAGATTCCATAATACAAAAAACTGCGTAAATGTACATATTGATTTAATTTTAAATTTGAACATGCACTCCAAAAAATCCGCATACAAAAGATCAACAGTTTCATTACAATAAAGAAAATATTCAAAGTATCATTTTTAAATTTTTTGTAATTGTGTATCCAGTGAATCATTTTAAGTGCACTAAAAATGCATTTGTCTTCACCGAGTAAGTTTAAGTAAAGCCGCGTAAATTGGGATCTGAGGATATATATATATATTAATAATAATGAAGTATGGCAAGGATTCTCTGATGAGATTCAATGATTAATTTATTGCTTTAGCTTCCAATTAAAGAAACAATTTAATTCAATGTAAACGGAAACAGTGCATTTTTTTATATATATTTGTAACACTTATTTTATCTACGTGAAGTTGATAACGCTTGAAATTCACGGAATATTAATTGATCGTTATATTATAAAATTTGGAAGTAGTACTTAAAAAATTGTCTTATTTATTTAAATAATATGCTTTTCCACCATGAAGCAACAATCAATAAGTTGATTTATATAAAAACTCCATTTCAATGACCGAGTATAATTTACCACAGAAATAGTCGCCTACTGACTTTGAAAAGTTTATTATGTACATTTTTAGCAAGTTAAGGTCGGGTTAAGACAGTCTTTTCATAGCTTGGAAAAGTTATGCACAAATTTAATATATTGGTAATCAGTCATAACAAAAAATTATAAATGGTATTGATATTAAAACAGAAGTTATCAAATTACACATTGTACAATTAGTGCAATCACATGTGAATAATGTGAAATTTTAAGTGACTGAGCTTAACTCTCACATAACTACTGTTTGACGGATCGGAAATATTCTTTCAAAAAAAATACTCTAATAGACTCCAAAGCGAGGAAAAGTTTTCTATCATCAGTCAAAATTATCTCAACAGTCGTTTCACTAAGAAACGGCAAGTTATATAAATCAGTTTGGTCAAATGAGAACAATCCTCGAAACGGGACAACTGACTGACAGCAATGTATCTATTTAGTGCAGATCCAACCCTTCACGTCAAATGTATTGAAATGGAATCAATAAAAATCTAATCTGACAGCTTTAATATAACAATTGTATTGATAAGGGAAAATAGACAAACGCAATTCATCTTTATATTCATTGATATTTCCAAACGTTTATATTGATGATTTTGAGTATTGGAAGTAAAGAAAACTATATTTACCGTCAAATGTGTTTAAATAAATATGATATTTGATTTGTTAACAATAATACGACCATATAAATGAAATTTCACTACTGAATGTTTAAAAAATAGTGCGGTGGTGTTATGGAGATTATCATGACAAGTCGTGTAAAACAAATACAGTTTATGCAAGAAAATTTTAACACTTTTTATCGTCTAATATTGTTAAGTATTAAACATCAACACTCTAAAATCTTCCATTGAGACGTTAATAGTCAGTCACATTTAAATGAACAGAATTTATGATATCGACTGAAGGTGCTTGATGGAACTTCAATATTAAATTTGAATTGTTGCAACTTTGTACGATTCCATATGTCTTGTCATAAACGACCCGGGTTTCGCCCTTCGGCATCTTCAGGTATTCCATCACACGGATGCAACAGAACTGACTAACCCGTCAGTTTTTTTTGTAAAAAACCACATGAAATTTTCGCGTTAAAGCGTTTTCGTTATATCACTACATGTAAACAATGAAACCAGAAGAAAATCCTTTGTGTCACTTTGAAACGTGAACGTGTTCAGATATCGAATGCCGCGCTAAGCTATTTTGAAGCTATTTGGGGCGTGTTTATAATTAAATAACTCAAACGTTACACTTAAGGGGAACATTCCGAAATAAATTATTGTTTAAAAGATTTTCTTGACCCGTGGCTCGAGTGGTTGGATTGTTTACAAACATCGTAGCGCTGTCGCCGCTGTCCGTCTGCAGAGAGCTCGTAATGGCTTAATATCACGGTACAATGACCAAGTTCTATTAAATATCACCCAACTTCATCTAAGTAATGCCAAGGTTTTCAAATACAACTCTGCGATGTCGGCGGAAAATAAGTATTATACATGAAATGAAAGTAAGCGGTTTTTCGTCTGCGATGATATTTTGACAGATACAAAAAAATGAAGAGACACGTGTGCCCCAAAGCAATGGCGTTATAGCATATATACAGTTATCGTCAAATTAAGGGTAAAGATTGCTTTGATAAACCAGTACAAATATACAACTGTTGTAATATTAAAACAATTATTTACGTATTTAAAAGCATGCAAAATGTTGTTTTTTTATAAAAATGTCATAATCATTACCAAAAATAAAATAAGGAAAAATTCTAGGGAGATTTCTGTGATCGGCCACCCTCGGAAAGTTATCGGTTTCTTTTTAGACGGTGGTCAGCTGCTCCAGCTTTTTCTACATAAATTATACAATTGAGATTTATTCTTTCATAGAATACTTTTAATGCGTCAACCTTCTTGATGGAAAGGCATGGGTTTTAAAATAATTAAAAAACATTTTTAGTACTTATTTCCACAATATATTTTCATTGCAAGTATTATTAACTGATCAGTTGATAATTCTCGCAATGAACGAAACCGTTCCTGATAATAAATATACTATGAAAATGAGTACCCAAAAATGTTTATTTATTATTTAAAAAATCTTGCAATATGGTTAACAAGAAATTCACCTCTTAAGATGTTAAACAGCAGTTTGTGTGTATATGTTACAGCAATAGAACATGTTATGTCAAGTAAAAATATATTATAACTCGTATTAAATTAAAAGCACAATCATCATATTTGACGACATTAACATATTGTAATATACTGCTACGCGTGATATATTTTCTTTTTATTGTTATTGTTTTATCTAATACTTTCCACTGATGACATATTACATTCCTTTGAGAATCTTCATTGAAACCGTAGACAATATCATAATAATATTATAGACTGGCATGGCAGACGCTCATATCTTGATTTGGCCTACTGTCTTTCACTGGTAATGATACGTTCTCTCTTCACATAACGTAACATTCATTTAAATTGTAATCATAAACGTTATTTATTTAGTTTTGAAAAAAGCTTTTAAATTCGTACGTCTTAATTGCTTAAATTACGCATAAAATGTATGCATGTTAGAATAAGTGCAGTGAAGTTTTGTCTATAACATATGTTTTTAATTTAATTTATTATTTTGTAGGGCTTTGTTATTTTTAACTCATTATAATGGAGTTTCACCAAATAAATATCAATTTAATTAATGGTTTTATGTTATACTATTTCAGCCAATTTTTCAAGACCGCTTTGCCTGACGCCTTTATTATATGTATGCAGGCATTCTGGTAGTGAATCTGAAATCACTTACTCATTAGTTAAAGCTCTGGTGATAATGTAAGGAGAAATAGCTTTCAATCACCGCTTAAAAATATTTTACAGCTTAATTGTTTGTTATTTTTACCTTATAATGATGTTCTACTAAGCTAATCCCAGATCGGTATATAAATTTATTGTATTCCGTGAAAAAATATACAATTTGAAATTCCCTATATAGAACTTGATCCAGCGTTAATATAACATATCGATTTCTTTGAAATGAACTGAAAACATCCATTCTGAGAAATTTTAAGCTCAAATTTTCCCTTTCTACAGTTGTATTAGAAATAAAAGTGGCGATCATGTGACAATGTTATCCGTTGTTGGGATATATGAAACTTATTTGATCAACTACACCCTACACCGTAAATATTATTGCCTGATTTGAATATTCAACAAATTATAAATATTTCATGTTTGACTGGCAACTGGTATACCATACAAGTCTTGGCAATTAGGTATATTTTACAGCGAAGGTATATTTCAAGTGAAAATATGGCTTACCAATTCAGGCAGCGAAATTGTACTGAAACTTTCAAAGATAGTATCATAATGTTGTCTATGGTTTCGATAAATGTTCTGAAACGAATAATATATCGCTGTCAAAATATATTCTGTCGTGTAAAACTTTATTTCATTATTCAAAACTGTGGACAATTCCAGATCTTTGATCACTCGCAGTTCAAGTTTTGATATTTGTCATCTTCGAGAATTCTATCACTTGCTAGCAACAGAACTGGGGTCGTGAGTAATAAACCATGTGGAATTTTACTCAGTTTTGACATTTCAAATTTGATATTGAAATTCTATCATGTTCCATCAGTTGATATCATAAATGATGATAATGTTGTAAGATATGACGAGAACGTGTTTATACGTGATTACACTAAAATGTCAATAAAAATATATTTGTTATTTTTATTCATATTTAATTCATGTCCAATACTTAATTAGTATGGAACTTCTTTTCGCACAAATAAAATCATTTTGTAAGGTAATGTTTCAAATTAGATTTAAAATTACTGAGTACAACGTATTCGTGACTTTTATGAATATATTGTTCCTACGTCCACTAGGAATTGACCGCTAACACTACTGCAACGATTTTAGTATCGAAGCATAGCAAAATAGAGAAACTTTCGAATTAATGTTTGATGTATATTTTAGACTCACGCCTCTATGAGTAAAATATGATAAAAGGTTTCTTTGTGCTACAACATTGTATAGCGAACATGGGTTATAAAAACCAAATGATGCTAGTTTTTTAGCTTTGTTTACTTTTTTGTAAGACCACCATTTGTCACATTATGTTCTTGATCTTTTTTGAAAACATTTTTTTTATTTAGAACAGGATGCCTCTCTCAGATAATATTTTTATATGGTAATTTTGTGTATATAAGTTGCATTTACATTAATAAAATATTTATTTATTGATTTAATACAAATTGTAACTATAATGTATTATTTAAAATGTAAAAACGATTTGAAAATACACACATTGGCAAGGAAATTAATCGAGCAAACTCATACAAAACCTTTTATAATTAAATACATTAAATAATGCGAAATTTTTCAATATCCGAAGCAATTCTGTTGAACATTGTAAAAGTTTTCTGAGAAGCATCCCTATTGGCAAGTTGGTTTTAAATTTTATGAGGACAAACAATTCCTGTCCATAACTTTTCAAGAAATATTAGAATCATAAAATTTGATGTTATCAAGAATGTCACAATTCTCATTTATTTTCGACTTGAATAAATCTAAAGAAATGTGTGAAAAGACACATTTCTCTTCGAGCTTTCGCCCTCTTAAAAGTGACCGTGCTTATTTTAAATTCAATTAGATAAACTAACTGATAAAATCATTACATCTTCAAGAATTTTTTTCTTTAAGTTTCATCAATTTCTTCTGACCTTTCTCCATCACATGTGTATATTTCAAATTGTTTGACGCCCAAAAAATCAACCCACTGATAAATGATTCGCTTTAAGCGAAAAAATATGATTATAAATAATTTCACAATAACAATTAAATCAGTTTTGTTGAATGAAATTGATAAAGCGCTACTTTACGACTACTAAGTAAAAAGAAACATTTTTGGTAAGAGGGTAATTATTCACTATTTTTCACCGTGTTATAATGGAGTTCTACCGAGTGCCAAAAATGCCAATTTAATCAATAATAAAACAATTTGTTACACATTATGATATAAATATTTTACAACACTAAAAACAAAAACATGTGTTCTTTTATTGATATCGTTGTGAGAACATTTCTTCACCAGTATTAGATTTTAAAATACAGCAAAAAATAAAGTTGAATCTCCATGCACACTTACTTACAATGTTTAACGCTGCTAAGGAGACGTCAGACGTAGACCGCTGACGTCACTGAATTCGACGCCTCGCAAAACGCGCGTCGCGAGCGCTTAAATCAACTCGACTCCTGTCATAAAATTATGATGTGACGCTTAAAATACGCTTTGAATGGTGACACTTTTTCAGTCTTATTTGACGTTTTTCCTCAGAAAGCATTTGTTTTGAAAAGACATATTCGCATTATCCATTTTATGTCACCCTTTACTCCCTAATCGCTATTGACATATTCATCTAAAACAAGTTTACTAAATCGTTCATATATATTTTTAGTGAAAAAAAATATTTGATAGTGGTATTCACCAACATGTTATAAACCATCATTTTGACCAACATAATGACATCGAAATATTCCATTGAGTGAATAATAGTGAAATTAAAATGAATATTATAGACTTTTGAGAAATCGATTAAACTATTGACAGTGATCAATGATTACTACTCATGGCTTTATCTAGCTGACGTTCGCAATATTTTTTTCGACTTATACGAGGCCAAAATAACAATTTTGCTATTCTTGAAAATGTCAAATTGCATGCATTTGACAATTTTTCGAAAGGTATTTAGTTTTGTTTTTCTAAAACCATAAACAATTTTCAAAAAAATTCCTACACACGTCAATAAATACCATCAAGACGAGAGTGAATTCAAACGAATACTATCTTTTAATGTTCTAATGTAAATTTTTCCTGAGCTTAGTCATTTGACTTAATGACAAATATGCAATGACAATATCTATAAATCGTTTCTACCTTGCAAAAGTAAGAAGCTCATAAAATTGTATACTTAAATATATCGACTAAGGGTGTTTCTGAAGATGACAAAAGACGAAACCCAGGAATATTCCGTCCTGTTTAAAAAAAATATTTTTTATAACGTATATGTATGAAATAAATAATAAAATTATCATATAATATTAAAAAGAAAACAATTCACCGCTATTCAATTTAATTTAGTGAATTCCTAGAAAGTTTGATTTTCCACAGGTCAAGTCTTGGAGAGTTCACCCAAAAAAAACTTCCAATTATAGAAAAAAAAACTCTAAATACGTTTAACGTTTGCTACGCCATTGGAAATTAACGGATGAGAAGGAAGGCAAAGAGAACCGCTTTGATAGTTAGTTGAGTACTGCTAATAATGTTGTTGGTCGAGCTTTAAAACTAATTATGGAATTAACGAAATCAGTTGATTTCCTTCATATTTGTAATTGGATTAATATATAATAATGATCAAAATTAATATTTGAATGTGCGTATTGTAAATCAAACTTTGAAAATTTTTTCGATGATATTGACGGTAAAAGCTGTAAAGAGTCTTGAAATAAAAATGATCTTACTCAGAGCCATTATCGAAAAGTTTTAAACTACAGTGATAAAAGCTCTCGTCGTAAAAAAAAAGCTGCAGCTTGAACACCAGCGATCAGTCGTTTAGGAAACTTTAATATTTTGCTAAATTACTCAGAACAAGCTTACGAGTCAGTTTCTTTCTTAATGTTTTATTAAATATGTAATTAAGAAATGAAATCTGTGAAGACTTTGTAAAACATAATAGAACTTTTCAATTTCAATTTGAATAATTTAAAGTTATGATTGAAAACAGCGGCTTAAGTCAACTTTAGAAAGCTCACAAAAAAAAACTTTTCGCCTAATTTAAATTAATTCTGCAGACTTAAAATGCGCCACCTTAAATGAATTATTAGCTATACTTAAAACACTTAAGTTAGGTATTAATTACCTCCGGGAGAGAAAAGCTCGCTTTTATATTCACCCTCCTACTAATATCGGTTTTTTTTTTCAAAATTTAATTTAAGTCCCGTTTTGATAAAGTTTTGTTTGTCCACTGCCTTAAAGCGCCCACAACCCGATCAATACATAAAGATCAATTATTTTTGAATTAAATGAATTATTTTTCCTCAAAGATCTGTCACTACGCAGTGCTCATTGAGTTGTTATGATAAATGAATAACGAAAGATTGAATACTTCTCGCTATGCATGAATTTGAGGATTAGGCGGGGGTGAATTAATACTTAAAAGGGAACCTTCGAAAAAACAATAAAAGGAATTCAAATCCACAAATACCGCTTCCAAATACATCAAGTGGTGAATAGGCAAACATCAAAACTTAACAAAAATCCAGTTTTTTTTTCAGATTTAGAGCTGTTCTGTTTGATGGTTTGATGTTTTTTTTTTAAAAAATAATTAACACTTTAAACGTCAAGCTCTGTTGGCTTCCACATGTTTTGTCACTCGGGGTTTTAATTTCGGCATCTTTGTGCATGTAATTACATGCATGCACTAAATCTGATAGTCAGTAAACAATTTGCATCACTTACATTATATAAACATTTAGCTCCTTAACTTAGGGTGTATTTTCTCCACTAGATAAGTGTCGAAATGCGACGCCGAGTATCTGAGTTTTACTGAAAATCTTAAAAATATTGAAATTCCCACAAACACCATAAGTTGACATTTTAAAATATATAATGATAATTATTTAAATGACCCAACAAAAAAACACGACCATTGCATTATGAAAATTGCTATCCATGGTTTGTTTTCTTATGCTTTGTTTTTGTATTCATTTGTATGCATGTGTATATAATAAAGTGAAGATATATAAAGACAGCTTTAAAATGTACAGGGGTGCGATTTTAAACTTTAACACCACTTCGTCTCCTTATTACAAATATTTTGGTTCAAAAGTAAAATTATTGTGAAATCTGTAACGAAACCGAACTCGTAATAAATAACCAAGTTAATTTTTACCATCACTTTTAAGGTGACTTCTTGATGGAAAGGCATGATATTTTAAATAATAAAAACACATTTTTAGTACTTATTTCCACAATATATTTTTTGATCAGGACCGGTTTCGCTCATCACGAGTATTATCAGTTGATAATGCTCGTGATGTTCGAAACCACTGAACTGAAGATGACTACAGAACGGAAATATAATACAAAAACGACGAAGGAGATTTGAAGAACTCGGATGATTACATTTTGGATCTTTATGTTTCATCATGTTGATATCGAAAAAACACAATTTAATCCAATTTATAAAAAGAGTACAAAAATAATGGCACTTGCTATGTCGTTCATCTTCACTGTTATGAAGGACTAGATAAACTTTACGACCGTTGGTATAATACCATAAGCTCATAGTATTTGAAACATTTCAACCCAGATCGGTAGCTTTCGCGCTATATCATCATCAAAATATGTACTCCTGTACATATTCTGTAAGTATCTCTCAAAAAGCGAACATCGATATACGTTATCAAAGTTTTGCCGTTAGAGTGCAATTTTGCTGCTGCTGAAGATCTTCTGAGATATGGCTTTCGAAGTGAGTAGGGTAAGATATGATTACAATAGATAAAACTCTATTTTACAAAGTATATATTATATACGATATATCAGTGGTCGGCAACCTACTAACCGCGTGTGATTGAATTACCCGCTATAGCATTGAGAGTTACCTACCAAGAATATATGAGAATACATTAACGGATATATCTTCATTTGATTGTAAATTGCAAACGTATCAATTGATTGAATTGGAATTTACTTGGTAGAACTCCATTCATTATAACACGGTGAAAAAAGCAACGTATTTTATTTCTACAATTTCCTCAGACCATTACGAGAGGCTAATACATTTCTGTAATAAAGCATCTCTTGCCAGTATTCAAGCTTATTGAAACTGCCGCCTGTATAATTTAGCTTAATTTTAATTGATTTATTTTTGCTAGCATGATATAAGCTAAATCGTTAAAACAGAAGAGAGATGTATTGTGTGCTTTTCTACACAGGTATATAAAGATAAGCAAATGTACGTTTAAACGTTTAAGCTCTGACGATGGCGTAAGCCAAAAAGCTATCAACTATATCTTATAAAAAATTGTAGAACTAAAATACATAGCTATTTGTTCACCGCGTCAAACGTATCTAGCTCTGCATGCTATAAATAATTAAAAAATTTAAGTTTTACATTCTGTTGTCAAAATTTTCTATCCATTTGTCATTACGTATTGTGTGAAAAGATCTATGGCAAACGCAATTATTTTTTATGTAATTAAAGATTGGCCTGATTGGTATTTTAACTAGATGTATTAAAAACGTAATCATGTATATTTAGTTTCATTTGTATTTTTTCAGCCAATAATCAAATAATACAAAATTATGCAAAAAGTACTAAACATTCCATGTTTTAACTTAAATTTGATATATACTAATTACATACATCGATATATTTAAATCTTGTAAAAAACATGCTGACATATCTGGAAACCAGGCCGATATTTTGATCGCATTGTTTTAAGAACCAGATCTTCGATTAAAAATGAGGTATTACTACGTTTGTGCGGTATAAGTTTCAGTTGAAATTATTTTTCCCTCTATTATATCAGTTTTTTAATCCCTATCCTTAAATATTAAGCCTCATCTCGTATAGTAATTGTATCCCACTCGGCTATTTTATCCAATAGTTTACGAATTACTCATTCCATTAATTTAATAATGAGTAATAGCATCCGACGCCACGCAAAAATTTTACATGCTTATTTAAGTAATATATCTTTAGTGGTATTTATAAGCGAGACAATAAATAATTCACACTTGAAGTTTTGATTCGAGTTAAAGACTTTCTGGAAAAAAAATAATGCAATGCTTTTCTGAAGCTCGCGTCTGAAGCTAATACTGAAGAAAAAAGCTCGTAATGTTTATTTAATACCCTAGGTAGGATTTAGGCCTGCTTGCAAATTACTTTCATAACTTAGAATTCAAATACATTATGTTTCTTTTTATCTTTATGTTATTTTCGAAGCTGTTTTTTATAAATATAAATGGTATCCGTTTTTTTTTTAATGTAAACAGATTGCAGCAATGGTAATTATGGTAAACGTTTATTTCGAGTACATTTTTTAAAAATATATAATAGTAATATAATTTACGATATTGACTGAGAGTGTTTGATGTAATTTCAACATCAAATTTGAATCGTTGAAACTGTGCACAATTTCAAAGGTCTTTTAAGTCTCAACCCAAGTTTCACCCTTTCGACATCTCCAGGCATTTTATCACACGGGTGCAATGAAACTGACAGTCAGTAAATAGTTCGTATTGCAGGTTATGGTGGTATTAAATATCAAATGACCTGTTAAATAACATGTAAAGGATTTAAATGGCAAGACATAATAACGGTGGCTCAACCTTCTTTCCATAACATCTGATATTTAATTAAAGCATATATAAAGTATCTCTTATTTTTACCAATTAAATTGAATGATTGCATTAAATTATGAATACTTCTTATTACGTAATCATAACTCTCGACTGATTTAAAATAACCTTTTTCAAAATTTTAATATCATTATCGTCAAATTAATATTTACTCAAATTATTTGACATATATGTTTAGCTCTCAGTCATGGGGCTTGTATTTTTTTTAAATTCCAGTATACAAACGCTAAAAACTGCTAATTGACTCTTTGATGATTGATTGTGATGAGTTTTATTTCAGTTATGTATTATGTTTTCTAATGATGCCTGAAGGCGAAACTCTGACCGCGAATGACAAAACATATGAAATTTTACATAGTCAAAAGCAACGTCGTATCATGCAGGAGTAGAAGGAGAAGCATATACTTCAAATCTCTCATTCGAATATAATAGCGAGAAATGTTTTAATGGAAATTTATTTAAATATGAATAAATAATCAAGACTTAGAGTAAACGCATAATTCATTTTAAATTTTGAATGGAGCGGATAAATATAAATGTTAGCCTAAGACTCGCATCATCCTTAGAGAGCTAGCGCAATATTTTCCGGATATAATGTCTATCCCCACATATTATTAGATAATATATTTTTATCAAATGCTTATTTATATAAAGATCTTTTTATTGTTTCTATTAATAAAATCTGTCTTTGTTACCTTCAAGAAAAAATCATTCACAAAAGGGAGATAAGTAAAAAAATACACGATAGCCATGACGCAGCCGGCGCATTTTTGTTCTAACTATTTACAGCTGTTGTCAGAGTATATTTTCAAGGAATAGTATGCGGGTTAGCCTTATAGTAGTAGCATCAACCCCGATCTGAACTTCGTCGCCTGTAAAACGGGACGCCCAGGTCCAGATTTAGGGTTTGAAAAACGTAGCATTTGCCCAAGACGACAGCAAAAAATGCCTAACGAAAAATTTACTTGAATGGTTTATCCATCTTCAACACTCTATAGTTACTTATCCTTCCTCTCCGTCTCCGCTAAGCCGCGTAAAGAATATTATTACACTTACAATTTCAAGGATTACGTTAGTTTTGTTGGTGTTAAGGAAAATTATGCAATCATCATGATGAATTAGGCTATATTTAAAAAGGAAAATTGAAACTGTTAATAATGTATTTTTGAGTATCAATGCTTTATGTCTACAAATAAAGTGCATCAAAACTGCATAATGATAACTTTTCTCAGCTTAACTGACATTTTTGCGAAAATGCAATGCGCAGGTGGAAGACAACGCAGCGTCTGAAAAATTCATAAAAAATTACTGCAAAATATCAATTTTAATAATAATAGCTCTATAATATTTATAATGAGTAGAAAAAAAAATTTTTCACAAAAAACTTACAAGGACAGTGCAGCGCAGCCTTAGATAAAAATAATAATATTATGGAAGAGATTTTTCGCTGTATTTCAGTTAGTATTTTGCATAATGTTCCGAATACAATTGACAATTTCTCGTTGATTTTTATCTAAAATTTTGAATATGTTGCGTTGCAACTCTAATACTTAACTATTATGCATTATATGAGTACACAATAATTTTGCGTTAAAAAAATGTTCAGGGTAAATTTTCAGTATATATCAGTCATAAGGTTGTGGTCGAAAAAAAATATATTCATCATTATGAAACTTCAATTATTTATTAGATTTTTTGAACACCACAAAATTCCATATCTTAAACATAAATCGTTTCACGATCATAATTTTTTTTATACGATAAACTTCTTTTCCAACACGAGTCGTACACTATATTAAAATAATAATATAATAAACATACAATTTTCATCAGGTCGGAAAAAAGAGAGATCCGGGCCTGAAAACGCCGTCAGCTCGACAGCTGACGCCAAGCTCATCCTGTATTGTTTCAGCATCCGCATATGTACCATACCTTACACGTTGATAAATTGAATTCACACAGTGGAATTAACGTAATTATATTATTATAGGTTCATATACGCAAGATTACAATATGTATGTACAGATTCGTAAGACAACATGTTTCAGCGTAATTTCGGATTAATTCTTTTAATTTAATTTTATTAAGTCTTTCTCCTAAGATTATAACCTGTCGTTTTAATCATTTTAGCTGACTTTACAGTCATAAATGAAATTGAAAAAAAAATATCTTCACAACAGTAATTTTTTGATGAAAAGCCGTCATATTTAAACAATAAAACACTATCACTTTTAAGGTGTTAACTGTCAATTATGCATGATATTTTAAATTTGAATTACCTAAATTTTATTTGTAATTTTCAATAAGTGATAGTGAACATTTAATTTTTAAACTAATTTACATGTTTGTGTGTATTAATATTGTATGATATCCTGTAAATTGTTTCTTAGTTCTTGAACCCATGGTTTTGTATACCTACTACCTTTAACTCAAATATTTTATATAAATAGACTTTTTTGTAAATTGTATTCTATCAGTTGACAATGCTAGCGATGAGCGAAACCGGTTATGATCAAAAAATATATTGTGAAAATAAGTACTTAAAATGTGATTTTATTATTTAAAACAAAACACTATGTTTTGTAATATTCGTATTTTACATATATAAATTAATTTTGACAACTATTACACTAAATGTGTTGTTAGATGTGAAATGTTTCGCTTCTTTGAGAAATATATATTCAGAAAAACTGTATTGTAAGATTATGCATTACTAAGTTGTACAGTAAATGTAATTCTAATCCTTAAAATGAAGTGTTGGGTTTAGATATTCCACTTCTTCTGGACCTCATGAGAGAGTAATAATTAAACATTAATAGATAACTGACTACTAATAAATGGTGTCTGTTAAAGGTAAAAAAAATCAAACGACTTATAATTTTTCATATATATATTTATTATAAATAAGACACATATAATATGAAATAAAAATTGATACATTTTTGTGCTGTGTGTAACTAGGTTTGCTACTTCAAGAAACGTGTGCAAACTGTATTGAAGGTCTCACATCTTAAAATTTATTCGATAACCAATTTATGTTACCGTAAATCTATACAATTACAATTTGATTCTTTCCAATATCAATTAAAATCTAGGGGCTTTTTATGTGCTATATTTCAATATTACACAACTTTTAGTCATAGCGCATAGGATTCGGTACACTAGTGTAGCTTATATGACCTATTGGCAAAATTAGTTAAAGCTCATCGTAAAAACTAACGGTTTGATCTAACATTTATGTTAGCCTGATTACTTAAAAGGGCTTTTCACTTTGTGCTGGTGAAATTTTGAACTCATGAGCGCACGAGGCCTTTCGATCACTTTGTATAATTGGTGCGTTGTGCCCCCCAGGCCGTCGCCGCTGCGCGCTCTAAATAAAATATAGCTCCAGCAGTTACTTCCTTCTACGAGGTTGTAAATAAATGAGTTTGACGGTCGTAAACGTGGAGAAAGACTCCCGGAAAAGTGAACGCAGAATTTATGTATACTCCATACGCGAAAATTAGACGTCTTAAAATGTCTTCATGATTTTAATCACTAAGCAAGCTTTTTCACGAAAGATCTGACATCTTTCATCCACAATACATTACAGCTCTCAAAAATATTGATTGAGTAAAAATGAAGATACTCTTTTAATTTAACACTATTGATTGGCAAAAGAAAATTTTACACTCAATAAAATTAAGTACTTCTTTTTATGAATTGACTTAACTTAAATAAAATAAATATTTTTGACAGATTTTTTAATCTTTGAATTTGAAATGCGGCGAATTTTTGCATTAACCGTTATCTAATAGTGTTGCAAAAGAGTATGATAACATTTTACTGAGATACATTTTATAACTAAACATATCGCTAAAATATTTTTTATGTAAATAACCATAAACTTGTGTTTGGCAGTATTATAACTTTCCACCCAAACTCAGTCAAAAAATCCACTCATTGACACCTTTCATATTGGACAGATTATGCAACCAGTTGAGAAACAACATATATCGCCTCTTTGAGAAGCATCATCAGGCCGGCTTTTTCGCAACTGTTTTTCATCATGACGTAGATGTTAATTCTAATCTTTCGTTTAATTAATGAAACAATAAATAGTGACAATTATAACAAACTCAATCGGACAGCTAAAGGTATTGGTTGCTTTAATAGGTCAGTAGGGCTTTCTTGACTCGCGTATTTGGCAGATTCAAAAAAGGATAAAAGTTGGGTTTTTTTTAAACATATTTCATAATATTTAATATAATATTTACTTAAAAAACAGATTTTTTTATAAATACAGTTATGGGCTTTTTATCTGACAGTGGTCACCCCACTCTCTTTTTACAGCTTAAATTTTTTATTATAAAAAACTGAATACTCCTTGACCTTACCGTTGAGAATAATAAAGAGACTTGAGTAGCAAAAGATAGATTCTAAGGTGTTAGGAGTGCTGTCACAAATATAACAAAAAAATGTATTTCGAGCACGTTTAAGGTGTTGACTGTCCAGTAACTGTATTTCCACATTTTTTTATCCAAAACTGATAAAAAAACATAATGCTCGCGTTGAGTGAAACTGGTTCTGATCATGATAAAAAACAGCTGTGGAGATAGTACTTAGCAGAGTGCTTTTTTAATAAAGCGTAACTTAAAAATTATAAAAACACTAATTGCCAGATTTTCAACACCAATTAATTGTTAGAATTGTTAGGTGACGCGAAAAAATCTCCCAAGACTAAGATTTTTAACAATTTGATTGATAATTTTAGATATTTCTTGTAAAAAATGCTCAAGGGGTATGTGGCGTAGCTTGTCTTATAAAAAAATCTTTTGAAATAATATATTAATTACATTTACTTATACATTAAGGGTGGTAAAAATATGTTTTCCCCAGGGTGGCGAAAAAGCTACATCGGAGCCAATACAATTATTTGAAAGCATGATATCATGAAATTCTGGAACGTTATAATTATATTCTGAGGAATTTTGAAAGGGTGAAATAAAGCCTAAAATCTTTGGAGAACCTCTCTTAGCTTAGAAATTGTTTTTTTATTATATTTATAGTAGAAGAAGTATTTTTAAGCGGATCTTTGAGTTATTCAATTTGTAAAAAGGATTGGACATTTCCCAACATCCCCCGGTGAACAAGATTACATTATTTATGTATATCAAATTATAATGTGATACTTTCACAAAATTAGAAATTACTTAACTTAATATAGAGGCGGATGGATGTCACGCTGACAAAATGATTAATTTGCGCCGTGACACTTTGAGAAAAGCTCTCTTGTTTTACAAGCTTCAGAACACATTACAGGACATGGCTAGTAATATATCATAATTTCATTCAATACTGAAATCATTACATCCATCTATTAATCACTATTATCCATTTCGCAAATATTTCTAATGCAATGTAAGTATTATATTCGTTACTTTTAAGGATTTAACTGTCACTTATTGATAGAAGTCATGATGTTTTAAATAATATAAACACGTATTTTAGTATATATTTCCACATCTTATTTTATAATCAGCCGGTTTCTCTTATTGCGAGCATTATCCACTAATACAATATAAAGTTATCCATTTCCTGCAGCCACACATAAGACATATACCCATACTGAATGTTTTAATAATTGACACAAATTGGTACAAAAAATTGCTTTTCCACAAATGTTTTGCCAATGTAAACCATCTGATTTTTAAAATTATCAAAATACTGCAATCATTCATCACAATGGTTGAGTTTTAATAGTCAGAGAATTAAAACTAAACTAATTATATAAAATGAGAGTTAAAAATTACTTGAAAAAATAAAATTAATAAAAATCAACACGCGAGCAACTTGTGCCTAAGTTATTTTTAGTCTCATAATTATAGCTTAGAATTAAGCACACCAAATTTTCAAATGATAGAAATGGAAATTTACTTCGAGAAGACACTGTTGACCACAGTGTTAGCCGAACTCGCAGAACAGTTAACGAACGGAGATTTATCACTTTTGCTTAAAGAAACTGATGGGAATCCAACGGGTGAAGTTCTGAAGAAAATATTCAAACTTACTACCGATTGAATTTAATTAGTCAATTATAATAAAGCAAACATGTGTTTATAATCAATATTATCATTTTTCTCCCTTTTATATTTATTATCCATGAAACATATTGAATATACTGAACGATACACATTCCGAAATTGATGATCACCGCAAACATATAATTTTTATTTAAGTAAATAGAGGTTCCTAGCTATAAAGCAGTCAAAATAAATAAGACTATAATTGCACCCATAAAGTTAACCCTGCCGCGCCGAGCCGCATAACTAACAAAAATGCGAAGCCTTCAAAATAAAGTTTACTGTCTCCTATATATGAGATGAGTTTTTTGGGCCAAGTTAAGATATTGTTATGAACATCGCTTTTGTTGATAACTTTGAAATATAAGACTGCAATAAATATCATAGAATATAACATTCATTTACTGTCAGTTTTGTAACATCCAGAGTGTTTTATTACAGATATAATAAAAGGAGCATATATAGTGGTATTCAAACATTTTTAAATAATAACAAAACTCACGTTTAAAAGTATAAAATTTTACATTAACAAGATCGGGACCCATTTCCTTCGCGATAAATATAAATGTGATAATGTCATCAACCAATCTGATGATCAGCGGATAAAGGTGCAAAATTATTGCACTTAAACACGGGGGATAATTAACTATTTTATCAGGAAATTTTTAAAATAAGCAGTTTCAAATAAATTTATTGTTAAAGTTTAATCCTCAGTTTTCTTTTTTTATATCACTTCGTTAGATTAGATCAATTCGTCAGCAATCTGATAAAATTTAGCACATATAATAGGTCGCCCGTTTTAAATAAGTATACGTGACCACGTATTGAGCCCCAATTACATTTTAATGGTAGTTTATTATAGTGACAACCTCACATCACAAAGCAACTAAGCAGTTTTGGTTATAAGATTATATTTTTCAAATATCATTATCATTAGTATTTAAAATTATGTCAGATATATTTTTAACTACTCGATGTATTAGGGTATATATTTTGTGGATCATTCTTCAATGCAAACTGTTTACTGTTTATCGATTATATTGCAGCCGTGCGATAAGAAGCCCGAAAATTCCGAATGGTTAATACCGGGTCGTGACTGAAAAAAATGTGGAATTAATTTTACACAGTTTTCATTTGAGCAAATGCAAACTCATAAAATAATTCACTTGCGAGTGGATTAGCACATTTATTTGATAAAACGTTAAGTCAAAGAGTTGGTGTGAATTATAGTAATTACTTATCTCCAGAAACAAACTTTATTATAGTCAAGTAACAGCAAAGGCTTTTGGACTAACCTATTTCCGACGTTGAGTGCAGTTTACGTCTTGGATGACATTTGGGGAAATAAACGTAAAGTTTGATGGTGCTCGAAATACATCGCAGGAGTTTGCTGATAACCTTTTAGTTTCTTCAAGAGTTGGGATGTTCTATTCTGTTGTGCTTTGTGTAGCGAACTGGGCACGGGGCGTGCCTCTGAGAAAGGTTAAGGCTGCCTTATGCGAGCACGTTTTAAACTTTAAATGACTTTTTGGGATTTATTTACGAAATAATCTACCGAACTTTATCTCTCCAATATGTGGTTTTTATGTATCGCGTTTAAAACAAATTACATAAGTAAAAAAGATAATACATAATATACGACAGCTAGAACTTTTTCAAACGAACTGGTGTATTATATAAAAAAAAATTGATAAGGAAGCTTTTTGTTTTTAAACAGCTGAATCTAAATGAAGATTTTATATTTTTATGAATATATTGAAAATGAATTTATTTCTTTTTATTTTTTTCAAAATATTGTATTCATAAGATCAGGACCAGTTTTGTAAACATTATCAACCAATAACGTGACGTAACGTTATTGCAGCAAATCGAACTGGTGCAGATTTTATTAATATAAAATTATGAAAATCGTACCTGGCTTTGAGTTTTATTATTTAAATATAATGTCTTTCTACTAAGAAATTGCAGTTAACACAAATTGGTACTTCCACCTCTACCCGTTGTGTGCATATAACTACGTTTTTACACAAACTGATAAAAGAAATTTACCCGTCATTTTTGACTTGATACAGAGCTGAACAAGACTGATTAAAACATGCACTATTGCACTTAAGCTTTGCATAGAAGAAATAGAAAGAAAAAGGTCAGGTGACTTGCCCAGCCATCTATTTTAAATGATATTCGGCATTTTGAAAATCTGTCGTGACGGAAAAGTTGAATCTGACCAAAAATATCATGTTTCCCGTATGATTTTGAAAGTTTATCAAATGCTTAAAAGTTGATTTATGTTGATAGCAGGTCAGTGTGGCTTATTGGGCTCGTATTAAGAGCAGGAAACCTCTAACATTCACCAAAAGTAACCAAACATATAATATCTTTTCGTAACCTGGAGGCTCAAGGAGAAAAGTCGTTCATCTGGAAACTGGGCACGCCAATTTATAGCCGACCATTGCAAGCTTCACGATCGACTATTTGGACTGTCAAGTTGATCGAAAGGCTAGATTGCACTTCTGGACACAAGCACGCGAATGCTAATCTTATGCTGTGAGACTGCCCATAGATGAATGCTAAACAAGCAGAGTTGTTTACTGTAGTTCATTCTCATTCTGGCCCAACAGGCCATGCTGAATTGATCTTAACAAACGCCAAATTTATGGCATCCGATAAATTTACAACATTATTTGGGAAACAAGGTACTCTCTCTACCACTTTAGATCCAATGCGGAGTAGATTCAACTTTTTCGCCGTGATGAATTTTCATTATAAAAATTCAATGGATATTTTATATCACTTAATAAAATTGGACTAGCGAGACACATTCTTTTCTCTAACTTTTATAAGAACAATAGTTAATATTTTTAAGATAAGTGCAGTTCTGTAACACGTTTTTATCACTGCCGTGACACAGCGGCTGCATACACTTAACAAGTATAAATGAGGTAACCAAATTGTCCTTAACAACGGAGGCATATAAAAATAACAACAAAGAAGTTATCTTACAAATATTGTTTGCATTTAAACGGACGTAATTTTTTTCGGTAGATTCAAATCGAAACTTCTGACAATTCTTTATTTTCACTTAAGTTGATTGAGTTAACTAAAGCTAGTCTGTCAAATATTGTAAAAGTGTCGTTAAAGAACGAAGCTTTTACCATTCAACGGATTGTGGCAGTTTGCCAGAGTTGAATGCACGCTGAAATATGAAAATTGAACAGCTAGGAATCTCTCACAATGGAAATTGTGCCATTACAATGCAACGTGGAATCAAGCAACGTCGTGTGACTTGTATACTAAGATTTTCAAACAATACTTGCATGTCTTTGAGAGCGTTAAACCAAGACACAATCATTTGAAACTTTTAATATCTATCGTCCACCAATACGCCTCCAAATAAAAGCATGTTTACGAAATATCACAAATATATCAAATAAAACAGAAATGACTATTCCTGGTTCATAGATAATTTAAGTGAGGCTTCTGTGTTTAAATAAGTAATGTAAAAATATTAATGTTTGAAAATCTGTATTTACTAAAGATTGTGGTTTTTATTATTTCAATATAATATTTGAATATATAGTGAAAATCAGCACCTTAAAAGTGATCGATTTATATGTAAATTTTCGATTTTTCAAGAGCATTTATAAGAAAAATGTTAGTATTTTATAAGCCATCAAGTTCTGCCAATATGAAGCAAATTTACTAAATAAACCTAATTTATTTTTCATAGAGTGTAAGTTTTAAAATGTATTACTTATTTTTTTTATAATATCAATTATTAAAACGATCTATACTAAATACACAAAAGAAATATTTATTGAAGAGCTTTCCGGTTTTATGAATTATTAACATTAAACTTAACCGTGAACATACACAATTCGTTTTCAATTTTCATACAGCATAATACAATTTTCACAGCACGATGAAATATTTCTTACAATTTCATTTGTAGACCATGAGAAATAAAGTGAGTTTGTATTTTATCACTAGGAGTTTTTTCTCATGTTTTTTGAGCAACCTTTCTTGGATAAAAGAATATCACCAGTAAATATTTAATTTATACATGTTATATAATATCATATTATGGAGATATCTTCGCATCTTTCTATGATAATGGCGTCCTACTAAGTTTCTCAATTTTATATCAGCTTTAACAATGCATAATATTTCGACTTTTTTCATAGAACCAACATCACATAAAATTTTAATATTATTGTACAATACCTAAGTACGAAGCAGACTTGAGAGTGGGTCTATTGTTTGGGCCCCAGGAGATTTGAAATATGCCCTTATGGTGGAAAAGGTTTAGAAGAAATTTTTGAGACTTCTTTACTTGAGAGCATACGGATACTATCCGTGGCTTTATCCAACTGACTTTCTTTTGGATATGCTCACTTTTAATAGTTTTAAAAATCGAAGAGAAATATATCTAGCCACATATTTCTTTCGACTAATTCGAGGCTAAAATGAGAATTCTGCCATCCTTAATAATGTAAATTTGTATGTTCCGGATAGTTTTTAAGAAATCGTGTACATAATTTGTTTTTTCTTCCAAAGTGTAGAGCCAGTCTGCCAATGGGGATGCCAATGGTAAGTGCATTAACAATGTTCAACGGTATTGCTTCGGATGTTGACATATTTCATGTGGACGAAAGTGAGCTCAGACGAATGCTATTTTTTCAGTTAAAGTAGACATTTCATGGGCTTACTTGGTTGACTTTCTTTTTTGCAATCATTATTGATTGTTTTATATTATTTGTTGAATTTTTATATTTTATATTTATATATGTTAATATGTCATGGTGCAAAAGCATTGAATTAATAATTTGTAAGTTTTGTACCGTATAGTTGTTATAAATAAAATAAATCAGTCTGCAACAACGGACTGACATATGAATGTAATGAATAAACTAGTACCTTTAAAATTGTCAACTGTCATGATGGATAAGTATAGTTTTGAAATAAATAAAACGCAATTTATTTACTGCTAATTCCATAGATATTATATAATAATCTGGACCAAATTCATCAATCAATAGTATTATCAACTGATAAAATACCAAACTTTAAAAAAATATTACAAACCATTATATTTCGTTTACGCAGTTGAAGTCGGTAAACACTAAAATTCTTAATCATAAATATCGATAAAACGAAATAATACTGGGATCATTAATTTGAAAGAAAATGTCACTTAACAAGGAGAGGTTTTCTATCTCAAACGAATACAATATACCATAAGATTTTTTTATAACAATCAATTTTTGTTTAATTTATTTTAATAGTGTACCTCATGTGATGTGTTATACAAAATACAATCAATGTACCTGCATATTACCCTACAATTTTAACAGAAAATTAAGTTGATTGATTTTTACAAACATTTACACGGTGAAAAAAATAGCAATGTATTTTTTTCACCGTGTTATAATGGAGTTCTACCAAGTGAATGCCAAATCAATCAATAAATTTACAAACATTTCTTTTCTATTAATTATAAAACGCAAAGATACAAGAAAAAAATTGGTCATTGAGTTGATTGAAAAATGTTGATTTTCTTTGTGTTAACCGTTTTTAACTTTATAAATAAGTATTTTTTAACATTTAAACAAAATTCCTGCTTGAGGTATTATAATAATATGTGAAATATCTCATTACTACATTTATATGTTTTGTTTAAATCTTATGGAAATAATATTTATTTCAGCGTTTAATTTTAGTATGGATGATAAAATAACATTTCAATAATTCTTTACGTGTTATACAATTGCTTTCATAAAATCAAATTTAAAAAATACGATTTTTTAAGTCACCAATTCATACTAGCACTCATACACTATGGCGAGCGTGTTTCATTATACATCTCACGAACCGCCACTTGTTCGCATCTTTTCAAGATTCCAGTGACGCTACGTGAAGTCAGATATTTATTATACGAAATCGCTCTCAGGTATATACAAAATATTGCTCAGCAATAAACCGTTCCATCCAATTTGTATCCAATATTTTTACATACCAATATCCATTCGCTCAAGCGTTGCGTTATTGAAACATTTTCATTATGAAAATGTATCGCTTTTTAGTAATAAAAATAAGTGTACGTAAATTTCTAGATATATAAAGGTAATGCTGTTTTTAGAATCCAAATTCAATGTTCTAATAGTTTTTTCGAAATTTACTTTCGCGATTTATTGATGATAATATTAATGATGCTAACGTCTAAAATGTTTAGATGGTTATATAATATAAATGTTTAACAGTGTCAGAACTGTCGATAATTAATAATATTATAATAAGGAGGTATTTTGTTAAAATGTAAAGTGTTATCGTGAAAATTTCCATAAGTATGCTTTATAACAGTGATCGCCAAATGGTCACTCGCGAGCTACCGGTAACTCGCCGAGGCTTTTTTTTAATTGAGCTCCGAAAACTTCAAAATGAATTGAGCTAAATTTTAAGGATATGTTAGAAAGGTTGCCGTTGTAATATTACTTTTTTTTTGGCATAAAAATTAGCGCGTACAACGAGGTAAAATAGAAAAGTGTTCAGAGATGTATTACGATTGATGCGAACTGCACCATATACTTTGTCTCTCTCTCGTTCATTTGTATCACCACTTATAAAGAATGAATATGTATAGCTAACTCACCAGACAATTTCAATTTCTGAAAGTAGCTCACATCCTTATCATGTTTGGAGATCACTGCTCTAAAACAACACCACTAAATTATAATTTCAAATAATTGGTGATAGAATATCCCTATGCAGCTCAGCGCATAAACCTTGATTCATCATCCCTATAAAAAGTCTTACAAGGAGCTCACCTAATTAAACATACTAATTAAACTTCAAAGATTTACTTAATTTTTTAGAAATACCCGTTTACAAAATAACATAAATATAATTTTTAAATTGTACGTAAAATGTATCATGAAAGAAAAAGTGAGACAATTTAGTATGTATCTCTGCTTAACAGGACTGGTAAATTTTAGTTCAATCATAGTTCTGACGATGATTAAAACCAAATCGGCTATCAACAAATTTGAGTTGTGTAAAAATTGTGTAATAAATAAATATATAATTTTTAAATAATAAAAACACATTTTTTAGTACTAACTACCATAATATATTTTTTTAATCAAGATCGATTTCGCTCATTGCGAGAATTATCAACTGATATGAGTCCCACTCCTTACTTCCTTAACGAGTTCGTTATGATTGTTGATTTACCTAAATTTATTAAATATTATTATTTAAATTAAAAACTGATGAGTTTTAAGTGATTGTGAACATTTCATTTTTAAGCTAATTTACATTTTTTATGAATATACTTGATTGTTAATTATATTCTATCAGTTGATAATGCTAGCGATGAGCGAAACCGGTCCGGATCAAAAAATACATTGTGTAAATAAGTACTACAAATGTGTTTTTATTATTTAAAATACCATGCCTTTTCATCAAGAAGTGACACTTAACACAAAATAATTAATTTTTAAATTTGAATTATCGAAGCTTTGTACAATTTCACTTGTTTTGTCGCTAACACCCCAGGTTTCTGAAAGAATATCTAAAGGTGCTGAAAGGTGAAACCCGGGTCGTTAGTGACAAAAAATGTGAAACCGTACGTAAGTTTCAACAATTCAAATCTGATATCATAAACTATACAACTACAGATTCGAAGTAGATATTCTCCTTCTGGATTAAAAAATCAAAGTGATATATAATGAATAGACACCACTGTCATGATTATAGTAGTCTCTATAATATATCAAAGGCAACTCGTGAAGGACGCTCATAACGACAAACGCTGCCGAATGAAACGTATTTTCTCGGCCTTTGGTCGGCATCGCTACTGAAATGCGACTGAATCTATACTAGGTCACGATATCTCAAAACAAATGAAAAATGTCTTAAGCGAAAAAATTTAATTTTCGAGAAGATGGTCGTGGCTTAAATATTGTACATCATCACATCAAATAACTTTATCTCACTCTCTTTATTGCGTTCGAATAAACCAATAACCTGTTTCGATGTACGCAAAAACATCCCAACGATCTCTTATCTACATAAAAATTATGTGCATGCGTGTATATGTGTTTACGTTTGTATGCATGTAGGGATATGGTGTATGCATATAGCCCATGTAAATCGGGTTTACTATGGATCGCTCCGCTCTGCAGCGACAGAGCGAGCAGACTTTAGCTTTACAAACCTAAAAATATGGTTGTTCATAGCTATAACGGACTCCTCCATTGCTAGAAATATGACTAAACTATGTTCAAGATTAATTTTTTATACTGTTTTAGAAGACATAGACAATAGATAGACCGTCTCACTTATTCCAGCATCATAAAGTATATGTCAAATTAAATATAAATAGATAAATATATTCATTCGATATAAATATGTCTTTTCTTAACAGTAGATGAGCCCGAATTTTCGGTGGCGAAAAATCACTATCAGGGCTGGAAATATGTAATGGACAGGTCTTGAATAATATTTTAATTTTAAGTTTGTATCGTTTCTCTCAAAAAATCAGAATAAAAAATATTCAACTTACTGTTGATAATGCTCGCAATGATCAAAACTGGTCGAGATCATAAAACATATAGTGTAAATAATACTTAAAAACGTATTTTTATTATTTAAGTATCATCTCTTTTCACTAAGAAGTGACAGTTAACACATTAAGAATGATAAAAAATTATAAAAATTATTGATAATTATTTTGAACCACACAAAATAACGATGGCGTGAACTCTATACGCAGATTATAATATCTGATGTTGCAAAATATGTATTTATATTTTTTACTTTAAAGTTTTTATAAAACTACTTAATTTCTTTTCATAGCGAAGGCAAGGTGTAATATAAATTCATTCCCTCTTAATTTTTATTGCATTTAAAAATCATTTCCTTTTTCCCCGTTGAAGAAAATCCGCGTAAAAAAGTACCGTGTAAATCGGGGAATAAGAGTACATCATTTATTAAATTATCTAGACGAGCAAATGCAAGCTTTATAGAAATGGTTTGAAACGTCTTATTCATACAAACCTAATAGCTTTACACGACCTATTTTATTTTATTTGTATCATATAATAATGTATTTTATATTATTTGAGTTAGTCAAACGGTAATATGATATGACAGCTTTCACAAAATGTCAGCTGACGTTTGTTGAGCAGAAATCTGTCTCGAGAGCTTTCAACTTATCGAAGTGATTTTGGTTTTTATACAAATAAATTTTCGAACGGTGGATGATCAAATTACTTTTTTGGTAGACATTTGGACAAAAAGTAACCTTAAAGACTACGTTGTAATATCTGAGTATATCTCAATTTTCTAATTGTACTTTTGAACATCAAAAATTGAAAGAAAAATTGTTTAATATAAGGCAAAAAATATAATAATTATTGTACATTATTGTAATAAGTACCTAAGGCTAAATTCTTTCGAATAATTACACATAAATAAACGCTATCTCCTTATCATCTGATGTCATACATCTCAGCTGTTGAGACGGCCAATTGTGCTGATTTGATAAATGCCACATATAAATGTAAGGGAGCCTGCCGTATCAAAACTTTCGCGTATGAGCCTTTTTTTATCGAAATGTAGCTATGTTCACACAGGATACACCACCGTACAATACATCAGTATAAATTAGATTCAGTTATCATTCATTCAATAATCAATTATAATGTGGCCTTATTTATCCACATACTTTCCATAAGTTTATTATTTATTATTTAATTCGTTATCTATTGAGCAATTGATGACGGGTTAAACCACCAGACGGGCACTACTTGTCACCCCTACTTCAACTCTTTCAACGAAATAACGTAATTACGCATTAAGTCATTTAATTGAATTCATAAATCTTATAGGCTTACTCATATTACTTTTTGGTTTTTTAATTTTCTAATAACGACTCAATAGTTTATTCAATATTTAAATTATACCTAAAAATAATAGTACTAGAATAAGTGAGACGAAATATTGACTCTTCTGAAGCAATATATAAAGGTAAACTTAAATTTATTAAGAAGTATCGCGAAAGTCGATATTTCACCAATAACACCATCTTTACAGATATATCGAGCTAGCAATATAACACTATAAAATAAATAAATTTACTGTCACCAAAATACTTATGATCTATATATTTTATACGTTTGATATTAAATACCATAATATTTTATTGATTTTTCTGCGAATCTTTTTTCTAGAAAGAGCTACTACGTAAATAATATTATTGAATAAGTTAGTTTTGCTAACGAAAACGAAAACGAAAAAAAAATCAGAGAATTTGTCCGCAAATTGCATGAAATCAGTCACATGATTTGGTTTTCATTAAATAACTTGTGCTTATTTGAGCACATACTTCGGTAGCATAGCGAATAATGGTCCACGAAATCAGTTCTCCCTCTATTTCGTAGGCAATATTTTTTATTAATTCCGCCAATATGTAACGAAATAAAATGCTTAAGCAATGGATAGAAGAAGTAACTGTTCATTTTGCATGAAATTTATGATTTATGACTATTTTATTCTATAATATAATATGATTATGTGTCTGGCTGACAGGCAACTTAACACTTTCTTCGGGCATATAGATTCGTGACAAAAATATTATATAGATGTCGAACACCATAAAATATAACAATTTCTCTTTTCATCAATATTGCCATTATTTTTTGTTTTAACCCTTCTACCCACGTAAAGTAATAAAAAACTCTCGAGTTGTAGAATTGTGCCCAGTTTCAATAATTAAAATTAACTACACTTTTTTGATCAGGCTAAATAGTAAAAAATTATAACACAAAAATAATGTCAAAATATTTTTAATATTTGCTTATACATTTAAAAAGTCAGCATGAAATATAATTTATATAGGCTTTACTTGTTAAAAAAGTCACATATATTATTGAATCAGTTTTATAGAAAAAATGACTATTGATTCTGTAATGTAGATACTTAAATGTGGATACAATTGAAGTTTTAGCAATAATTTACAATACTCGTTATATCTTCACTGTTATCTCTTTTGTTTGAAAAGCATCGCACAAACGGATCAAAATAATATTTCTGGGAGTTTCGGAAAGCGTTCAATTACCGGCCGGTCTGCACCGCGTCATAAATCAATACGCTTTCAAGTGGTCAATGTTATTTTAGATTCAAATGAACTCAATAAATCATAATCCATCAAACTCCACGTCAAGTTTGGCAACATAATGATTCTGTACGCTTTTCAACAGATGCCATATCATGATATCGTACTGAGAAAATATTTAAACATACAATGTAGTCCAAAAACAACAATAAGCCGCACAGTCTGCACTTTTTTGCGTGTGTTGTTCTAAACGTAATTGAGCTAGGGGCGATGGATGAGTTGGATCGGTTGGGCGGCGCATCCTTAGTGCTTTTTAAACACTATTTTAATTTCATGTAACATTTTTATGAATTTATACATATCTTTGAGCTGATTTTTATAGTATAATCTATCGATCGTAAGATACGGTCTTTTGAATCCCTCAAAATTTTACATAACCCCATCTCCCTTGATGAACAGCATACGTAACCTGAATCGCAAAGCTCCCTTTGACAGTTTCTCAGCCTGTATTGTGGATGCGATTTTTTGTTTGCTTATCTATGACAGGTTTGCTTGAGAGGTGTTTCAGATAGCAAAGCTTTTTTTATTAGCCTCAATTATAATTTTGAATGTACTATTGCTTTTATTACAAGTCTTGATTTTTGATCATTTAGTGTATTCTTTTATATTCATAACTTAAGTAACAATGAAAGTGGACTCGGTGCCGAGGTTTGTAGAATCATAAAGAAAATAAGTTTCGAAGAAATATATAATTATAAGAGAATCGTATAAAGCTTGAACAATTAAAATTTTGTTTCCATCAAGCACTTTCAGTCCATACCATTAGCTTATTGAAATTTTATAATTATTTTTAATTACGTGAGTTCGTTTATTGTTATAGTTTACGTAGATTTGATTATTTAGTTTTTATTTGGTCATCTAAAGATTACAACTTTGTGTGTATCTATTAAAATCCATTTTTATGGATCTTTTAACGTAAATGTTTAATAACAAGAATTTGTATATTCTTAACGCGAGTCTGAAAGTATTTTTTGTGATTCAGTGAAGTTAAAATGATGTCTACCGGAATACTGATAAAATCTTAAAATAGAGATGTTAGTTATGAATTACCACTTAAATTATATATGACCGTTCCTTATCAGTACTACAGTACACATTAGAAGTGGTATGTATATATATATGTGGTGTATACTAACTCTGTCCAGCTCATTTTCGTATTGAAGTTTTCTTGCGAGAAGTTTCTCAGTGGTTGAACTTTCGAAGTGGTGAAGTTAACTTCATAACAATTGGCAAATATGATCGGCTCCTCGGAGAGACCTTGAAATATTAAATAATTTAGTGGTGTAATATATCGCTCGAGTTTGGTAGTATGGTTTAATATATCCGTAAAAACAAACATATATTTAATATTTGAAAAAAACGCATTTTATGCGTACCTTTATCGTAAAATGTTTTTTTTTTGTGATTTACCCTTCCCAATTGAGCCACATAAAGCATAACGAGCACTGTGTATTTCAAAAATTAATTCAGCAATATTGATATTCACCAAAATTACGGACAGAAAATAAATAGTCTTTATTGTTTGAATTGGCATACACTTGGTAGAACTCCATTATATCACGGTGAAAAAAATAGCAATGTATTTTAGTTCTATATTTTGTTTTGTTGATATATTGTAGCTGATAGCTATTTCGGCTCTACTTCTCGAATTCGATAATGAAAATATAGTGTATTATTACCGTTATATAGACGATATCTTGATTTGTTGGCAAGGCACGGATAGAAATTAAATAAATTTCTATCGCCATTGCTCAACCCTCTACAGGGGGCTGTTTTGTTTCCGTAATAGACCATTTCCGTGCCATATGTAAACTTATTGATATAGCCGCCTTTTTAGTTTCATTTACAGTTTTCAGTTTTTTTGCTATCAAGAAACAAGCTAAAAGTCGTTAAAACAGGAGAGAAGATGTATTTTGTAACTTTTCTACGCATCTGTATATAGATAAACAAATGTTCGTTTAAACATAGTACTGACGATGGCGTGAGCCGAAATAGCTATCAACTATATTTAAAAAAAATAATTTTGTAGAACTAAAATACATTACTATTTTTTTCGCCGTGTTAAATAGGCTTTATTTAAACAAAAGCAAAGCTCTTACACGTCAGTTTTTAAATCACTCTCATATATTTTGAAGTATCAAGACATTGCGATTAGCCTAATAGTTAAAGTCAATAGTTAAAGGGTTGAAAGTTAGACTATCAAGTCATAGCTCTCAATTTAGAGTTTGCTTTGGTTAAATACATTAATTCTTAAACAGCCGGAGTTGTGCTAAAAATTATACGTTGACTAATCAATCATTGACCATTTTACTATGCTACATTAAAAAAGAAACATTTTGTCAGTTCTATTTCAACCGTGTGATAGAATTACTGAAGGTGCCTATAGGAGGTATTATGCACGTCGTCGAATCATAAACATTTAAATGGATAAATTGATTAGTCATATACAATATTTAACTGTCTGAGTGCTAACCAACGGTTCCAACGGTTGAGACTGCTGATATCAGCGCTCTGATAGCTGTAACTATAAGAAAGTAAACAGCATCAAAAGTTTCGTGTAAATTAAAATATAGCCTGAATTGACCTGATAAATTCCACAAGTTTGCTTAACACCAACAATACTGAATTGATTTTTCAATTAAGCATCTCAGCAGGGAACAGTTTAACGATTTAATACAAAATTATTTCAATTAATGGAATGTTTGTTTTCATTTTTGCATATACAATAGACTTCCGTTCTAATTAAACTTTATTCTCATGATCCAAGGAAATATGAAATCTTTTGTGTTCAGTCAAGGTATGATAGGTATTTTTTATTCTTTATTACGATGCTAAGCGAAAATTTTAACATGAAACAGACGTTGAATAAATTCCCAAATTTGGGCGCGCTATTTCCAAGGGTAATAAGTTTATATCAGAAAAATAAATAAAAAATAGTTTGTTTTAGAAAGGACGGTTGAAATCGCTTCAAATGTTTTGTTGTTTCTTTCGGTCGATGAATTCGGCGATAGTTTTGATGGCAATTTTTAATACAAATTAAAATTGATAAATTTGTTATTGAGTTTGGTGTGTTCTTAAATGTAACACGTAATTCGTATAACGTTGAACCATCCATCAATAAATCATAATGCAATAGAAGCTCCTCGTTCAGTTGATAATGCTCGCGATGAGCGAAACTTTTATTGATCATAAAATATATCGTGAAAATAGTACTAAACGTAATATTAACACTAAAATCAATAGCTAACTTTTCTTAAAAATTATTTTTATGTAGTGAGTTATGAGTGTATTTTACGGCTATTTAAAATATTAAATAATGTTTATGTCGCACCATTTTACATTTTCAGAACATTCCAGATTCATTCCAATGTCAGCTTAAAATTTGAAAAAAAGTCACTTATAAAAAATCTATAAAAACTTCTTGTGTTCTTTTCAAACCATAATAATGACCAACATATTTCTATATATAATTTTTTTATTAGTCTAAGATTAACAAAACTTATATAGGTAACGGTCTGTTTAAAATCTTACTAGGGTGCAAATTTACTGTTTCCATCTTTCAATATTGAAGTGAAACTTTTTGCGATGTTATTTTTTTCAGAAATGTTTTTGTTTAATAATTCCACAATTTAATATAATCGATATCAGGACCAGTTTCACTCATCCCGAGCATTATCAAGTGATACAATAATTAATGAAAACAAAGCTGTTTATAAAAACATTTGACCTAATAATAACCAAATATACAAATCAAATGGTTCGAGAAATAACAAAATAATTAATGTGTAAATGATGTAAAACAATTTACGAATAAAATGTTCAGGACGTCATTAAGATTTACAAAATACAAAATCATTCAAATTTCGAACACTTAAATAATGTCTTTAGAATGTTATTTATTTAAATAAATTCCAGTAAAGAGGTATAATGTAGTGAAGAAACTTTCTGTTGAGGAAATGGATTTATTGTTATATTTCGTTAATTAATTAAAATTTAATGGTAGTCCACAAAAAAAATAGTGCACTTATGTTTGTGATATTTTTTTTTAATATGAACTTCAAACAAATCCTTATTCTTACCCGATAGCAATCTTAAAATGCACTATTTTTAAATTAATATCACAAAAGGGCAGTATCTGCCGTTTCTTCGGTGGACCGAAATACCGGAATGTTGTAAACGTTTATCTGTGATAAATCTCATTTTGCGAGCGGATTTCAGCGCTAAAGTTTTCTCTGCCCAATTATTTATACAGCGCGTTTCTAAAATTCTCAGAAACGGCTTGAAAATAAATAAAAAAATATTAAATATACATTATTCTTTGGAAACTGCGCGTTCAGCAGAGACGTCATACCTTTTTATTTTTTAGTATCAGATAATCGTATTTATCAAGCTACACAAGAAAACCTTTCGATGCGACATAAGCATATATGTCGCATCAAATTATATTTTTGTAACATCTCTTGATACTTTCTTCTATAATTATTTTACAGTATTTTTATTTCAGTAATGGTAACCTAAATAATCATAATATGATAAAAATAACTAGTTATTTAGCTCTTCAAAATTTGATGTATGCCTGTTTTTATAAAACTATTATAAATGTATATTTCGGCCCCATCATCAGAACCATTTTAGTTTTAAAATTAAGCTTAGATTTATATATTGTTTAAGAAGATGTTGACGACATGATGAGATCGGTGGCTTGAGTAATTTTATTTCCAAGATTCATGTCTTGCCATGCATTAGAAACTTGGGGCCGTTAGGTTTTCTGTGGGGAGCCAAATTTTTTGTGGGGGGCCGTGGCACGTAAATGATTATGAGGCACTGTATTTAAGAACCCACTAACTATTTGATTCCTTAAACAATATTTTTAAAAGAAAATATAAAAAGAAAATAATAATAAATAGTTTTATTTACTAATAAAACTATTACTACGTAACCTCATTTCTCAGAATCAATTTGTCTTGAGATCGATCCTATCACGGAAGCGTTAATAATAATTCCTCGTCTGTTGAGAATATATCAACAATTCAACTAAAATATTTGTTGGCAAGTAGTATGCACAGTAAAATATTTAAATTATTTATTCTTCAAATGATTGAACATACCAAATCATAAGCACTATTCCAGAATTTCCTGTGTGAATATTTGAACAATTTGACAAAACAGCGAATACACTGAATGGAAGGCATCCAATTCCCGACCAATTTATGAATCCGGGATCCCGGAATAGTCAATCAGCAAATACATGCTTGAAATTGTTTCATTGAAAACTCATTTTGTGATTGTTATAGCTTCAATCGGAATGAATTCATATTATTTATTATTTTAGGGGTTTTATATGGTATATTTAATTTATCAATAATTTAACAGGCATCCACAAGAAATAGAATTATACAAATATCGCTTTAGTAATGAAAAGAGTTTTATTTTACTCGTGTTGGGTTTCACCTAATGGTATCCAAAATGAGGAATTTTTGGACACCATCTGGGCCAAATTTTGAAAAAAGATAACCCTGTATGTAATCTTTTTTGTATCAGTTGACAATGCTCGCGATTAACAAAACCGGGCCGATCAAAAATCAATTGTGGAAGAATTAATAAATGGGTTTTGAGTATTTAAAATGCAACGGTTTTTCCACCAAGAAGTGACATTATGCACCTTGAATGTAAAACATGTTAATACTTCGGTTATTATTGATTACAAACTTATGTCATATATACCGTTGTATATGAGAATTTCACAATAATGCAGGATAGATTTTCCGTATATACATATATGTTGCTATGAGTATAAAATTTATTAATACAAAGAGATGAAGCACGTGGGTTTTCTTCAGAGGTATTGAGAAAATTTCAGCCAAATAATGATTCGGAAGCAGGAAATCCGCTACAACGGGCTCCTTGCGAAGTTGTGTACGTGATGTCGTATTTTGGAATTAGGGGGTGATAAATCTGAAGGCAATCGTTCGTAAAGTAATTGCTGAAATATTAGTTTCGACTTGTGCGGAAATCAAAACAACGCTTTATTTTTCCCTCTATAAATAGTGAAAACACTTCAACTAGGTTGTTCATCATTATCACCGTTACAAAACATAAATAATACTTTGCGTATTTGAACTTACTGTGATTTTTGCAGGACTGCTTAAATGAATGTAGCACAGCGTTCCATAAGCAAAAAACTTTACCATTTTGCTATTTTAGTTTTTATAGAGTTGGCACGACCATTCTCCAAGTTGTCACCGTGGATTAATGTATCCGTCGGCAATCCGAGACAATTAATATATTATAATGGGAAAGGCATAGAAACTTATTTATAATCTAAATACATGAATCTTAGATCGCAGTTGTTATTATTTCGCAATTCAATGAGTGGCTGATTTCTTTGACGAATTTCAACAGTTAAGGATCGTGGCATACAATTCTTGAGAGAAGTAAAGTACAATAATCAGATTAAAATCACCTGCCGCACAGAACTGTAAATGTTCGATTTATTATTTTATTCTTCTTACTACCACTGCATTGTATAGAGTGCCTCAGTACGAGGTAAGCTTGAGAGGAGGGTCTATCGTTTCGGCCCCAAGGAATTGACAATATACCCTCGATAATCTTATAATTTGTAACTTATGCATCAAAAACAAACACACACACACATTACAAAAACATTTTGGTACTTTGGTCAGGCATACATTTTCGTGTAAATTCACTCCCTAATGAGTAACACAAAGACGCTCTTACACCGATTATTTCAAAAAGTAATTGAATAGTGTTGCTTTGTACTGAGACCTGTTTGACTTGAGTCGAAATAACACGAAGCTATATATTGACTATCTCGTTAACTTATTGATCGGTATAGTAATTATGCAACCTGTATTCCTGTTTCAATTATCCCCTTTAAGCTCTCTAAAATCTTGCTCGTAGCGTGCCAATGGAGAAGGAAATCGGGCGGACCGGCACTTTTTAGCGGGCGACATTTTCGAAAATAAAACATTTAATTTCGACTGTATTAACAAATAATAGAAAATCATGTAAGCAATATCAATGCGAGCCGATTGAAGTAATTCTACTCGACATCATAAAATTACAAGGGAGAAATCAGGAGATTTATATATTCATTTAGACTTAGATAAGAACTTAGTTTTGCTCTAAATAATTCCAATTTCCTGAGTTCCAATTTTTTAAGAGTTTATGATTCCTTTGGTTTTCCACAATATTTTAACATCTTCAACCGCGTCCACTGATAGATTCTCCGAAAATAAATGTTTGGCAAATGTCGAAGTTTCTTTATTTACCCGACTTATAATATTCATTCTATGATATAAAATTTATACAAATAATTCTCTCATTTGTTCTACAATATAACATATATTACATAAATCTAAATATACATTAATAAATATAAATCATTCTTTACATAAATTAGAGCAAATCCTCAATTTCCCACACATTTTCACAGATTCTATTTTATTTTTTAATCTCAACACACAAAAATGCAAACAATTAAAATGTAAGTACATGAATGTACATTCTGCCGCGTTTTTATGCATTGTATAATATTTTATCAAAGATTTTTCAAAAACGTTTTTACATTGCTATATCATAATTTATGTTTCATTTTACTAGTGGTGTTTTTACAAAATAAGAAACATTATTTTTAACAAAAACAATATTTTTATTGAATCGAAATAAGTACACAGCAAAAAAGAATTGTAACTGCAACCTTCTTCGATTCATTTTGTTTGTTTTTAAAAAAGCTGTCAAATAACACATCTGATGCCATGTTTTTTCTATAAAAAAAAACATAGCTTGTTTATATTTTTTTGTCGAAATAATTACTCAAAGTTTTTCTTTCAATTTATTTTCGAACGGACAGAGGCGTCCGCCAGTGGGTGTTTATTTTTCTTGCAATGTTTGTTTTTTGCAGATCAGAGGTTCACCATTGTATTTATTTTGTGCACTTCAAATTTCATTAGAATTAATTTTATGAAGAATGTGTTTTGACAGTTTTCTTTTATTTTCATTTTTATCGTATATTTTTTTTAACTCATCTGTTTTCAATAGATACAACTCGACCTAAAGACTTGTTTTAAACATCATTGATTATAAAATTGTTCGAATAAAAATTCGTTTATCATAAATTAAAACAAAAAAACAGCATAAACGAAGATGGAAATAACACGCGAACCTCAAGTTAAATCATATTTATACATTATTTAATACACTAATGACTTATCATTACGAAATACTGTTTTTCTTTAATTTACTGTCTGAAATTTAACCCGTTCCTTGCTAAGCCTCACTAAAGATATTCCGATACCGTATATTTTAAATACTAATTCAATGGTGTTATTCCGATATAAAATTATCTTTTAATGAAAGTTTTAAGACAATTATGTGTGTTATATTTTGGTGGTTATAAAGTGGTAACTATCAATACACTGGATTCCACTATGGAAACTATGGAAAGTATACAAATTACAAATTAGGATTAATTAATTGTACCATAAGAAATTATTTGTTTATCCATGAACAAAAATTTATTTATCATATTTATTTCTTTCCTATTAAATTGTTCCAGTAAGTGGTACAAAATAGAATATGATCGACGTTCCTAAAATGAATTGATGCAATTTATCCCCATGGTTTCACCTACCTATACCTATATACATATTTAAGAATAGATTACAATACTTTTATTGTACATTATTATTAGTAATATTCGGTTAGTATTAGTATTATATTGTATGTGGTATAAATCCAGTCAAATAATTGTATCAATAACTTAATTCTTAAACTAACTAAGCTGTCATCTTCAATTTAATGTCATTTTTATGTAATAATCTATCTCTTTTGAACCTTTTTTTAGTAAATCTTTTAGTATTTTTATCGTATTTATATGAAGTTCTATCCAGTAATTACAAATTTTAAATAAGTTGTATTTAAATTAATTCTTACTTCCAATTCTGCAATCAAAGTGGGATATTAATTCAACAACCATACTTGAGTTAATATTTTTTAACACGGTGAAAAAATAGCAATGTATTTTAGTTCTAAATTTTGTAGAACTAAAATACATTGCTATTTTTTCACCGTGTTATAATGGAGTTCTACCAAGTGAATGCCAAGTCAATCAATTAATATTTTTGTCGTGAAATATAGAATATTAAAAAAAACCACGCTGACACTGAAAATGCAGAAATTGTAGTTTAAAATTTCATCAAACATCCTCAGTCGACATCTCAAATTAATTAAAAACAACCATCAATTAAATTTTGAAGAGCTAAACTCATAATTATTGTAATCTTACTAGTATGGTAGTAATATGGTAGTAATAGTATTGTAATATACTAGTTCTTTAACATGTAAAGCTAATTTTATTTGTAATTAACACCGTTTAAACCAGTAATAAATATTTAAAAAATTCTCATTGCCAGATTGACAATATATTCTTTGAACGATGACTTTTAAGTTCTTGTAGGGCTTTTATCATTTTGGGCACAAATAAATTAGTAATCAGCTTTCAGTTTTGTTTTTCCAAGGAGAGAAAATAGTAGAAGATTTTTTTTTGAAATCTCTCCGTTGAAATCGGGCGTTTGTTAAATCACATTCTACCTTGTGTTTGTTTTTGTATCCACTATATAATATCAACACGATACGAATCGTACAAAATATGTATTTTTTAATCGTTCCAACTCCGTACATTTCCAAATGTTTCTTCACTCAAGACGCCTCGTGCGCTTCCTTTGAACGCGGAGGACATAGCACTACTACGATTCATAATAAGTTCAAAATATAAAATTATGCAGCTGTAAAAATTTTATGTGTGACTATTGATAGCTATTATATTTAGTCCGGGGAGAATTTGTCATAAAATTCACCAAGAAATAAAAAAAAACAATGAAACATTTCAACTAGACTTAAAGAATACATACGCTTTTTGGTTATGGAAAAAAAAAACTTACTCACAAACCCTAACTTCCAATTTATATCTATTATTAAGATATTCTTTACAAAAAATACACATTTGTTAGTTTATGGCTTCTGCAACGTAGAAAAAGTTGGTGAAAAGTAATATTGGAAATTGAAATAAAAAATAACAAATCAAACAAGCCGTCAAATGCTCTTTCAATAGAGGTATAGAATTAATTGGCCTCTTTATTTCTACGATGTGTTACATCAGTGTAATAAAATTTCTGGAAATCTTCTTATTGCTTATTTATTTTTAAAATAACTCATACGTTTAAATTATACATAAAACTTACATTACTAGAATATGTAAAACAATATTATATATTTTTCTTTGAAAAGCTAACCAAAGTTGAATCAAATTTGAATTGTTACAATTTTGTACGATTCCACAAAGTTGAATCATAAAACTGACGATGGCGGAAGCTTTCAACAAACATATTATATATTAAAATTGTAAAAAAATACTTCGATACTTTTCCCTTATTACATAAAGAAAATGATACTGCGAGTAACTCCGCCAAATAAAATATTTACCCGGGTCGCTGTAAAAAGAACCATTAGGCATTACAGCCATTCATCATTTTTGTAAGCGAGTCTATGAATTTTTATCAAAAGGGAAAACTCCTTTTTTTTCAAATAATGATTCTGTATTTGTTTATCACAAGCTGAATCAGCGAATCCAACGAAAGTTTTGACAATCTTAGTATCAAATTCTTTACTATGATATCGTAACGTATTAAATTTATAGTGTAATATCTTTACACTGTAAAGAATATTTATTCAAAATTAAAAGAAATAGTCTCAGTCCACTCTTTATTTTTACGTTAATAACTGGAAAGATCGTTTAAGATGGTCATAATTAACCTGACAATACAATTATTTTGTAGATGCTTCCCAAAAAATGTAACACGATGTATTAACACACCAAAAGGAATAACAATCTATCAATGTCGATTTTATATTACTAAACATGTATATTTTGTTATTGATCTAATTTAAAAATATTGTTTCTGATGAAAATAGACAATTTATATTACTTATTTATTATTCATTTATAAGTAAGATCAACTTGAGATATCATATGAACACAACTCAAGTCTAGAACCACAAGTATAAAGCGCACGTCGCGAAGCAACAGAAGCAAAAAGAAGTCATTGTTCTTAAATACTTAAAACATTTTTGATAAATTGCTCGGGACTGGTTGCCCTCTTTTCTAGCATACGGCCGTAAGAATTGTGTTGAACTGTTTTGCATGCAGTGACAATGTTTTTGAGAAATACGATATTTTATTTCGTTTTATTATCTAGCCACTTATATCCGACAGCTTTGTTCTATTTGAGTCGCGCCATCCCCTTAGCGTACAGAGCTTTTCAAGAACACTCAGATAAATCCCACTCTTGTGGCCGGGGTATATAAATGCGACAGGCTGCAGGGAGAATTTTCTCTTCCGGTTAATATAGCAAGCTTCGCCATTGATGTGGAACTTCTACATAAACCGCTTATTGCCGGTAAATCTTTTTATTACGTGGAAGTCTTAACGAACTCTTCCGTTTTCTGTTGCTAATAAACAAGTTTAGTATTGGAGGCCTGCCGTCTCAGTGTAACGGAAACTTCCCATTATAAAGAGATTTTGTTTCCATTATCGTCGAACGCTAAGTAAATGTAATGCAACAAAGTTGTGGCCGATAGCAGAGCTTTTAAAAATTTATTTCAATTTCATCTTTAATTAATATAGTTTCAATAAAAATATGAATACATGATATTTTAAAAACTGTATAGATCGAAGTTTAAAAATAAATCACTTTTTTTAATTCACTTTAACTGTCAACGAAATGTGGTAAAGGTAAAAATGGCAGTAAATAAAAAAAACAAAATGTAACGATTATTATCGGTTTTTAATTTTTATTTTATTAATATCAGGACCGGTTTCTCTCATTGCAGGAATTTTCAACCGAGCACACTAAAAATTGGGTATAAGTAGTTGAGTATAAAACCTTTCGACTAATAAGTGACAGGCAACACCTCAAAAAATATTATTTCGTGTTGTGTCAAGTCTAACACTTTTTCAAATATCTTTTAACTTTCAATCAAAAACTGAAAAAGGTGTGAATCATAAATAATGATATAACGAGCATTATCAAATCAGTTAATAGTAAGTGAAATGGGCGTTACTTTAAATTGTGAAAATACTACTAGGAATTTTGTTTCAAATAAAAATTACATATTGCATTCAAAAAACAATACTTAGACAGACTTTCAAATATTATTCATCTTAATAAGAAAACTACAATGACTTTAAGTCCAATGCTAAAATATCTTAACTTAATAGTTCTAAGAATAGAAGTGTTAAAAATTCTAACATAAAAAACAATTTGATAGCATAACATAATCGACACACGCGATTAAAAGCGATCAACCAGAAAAAGTACTGCAAAATCTACCCATGAATATGAAAGACAAATAATATCTTTTCTTTCAATCGATCAGGTAAGCCATAACACTGTCATTCAGAAGTTCCTTAGAAATTTAAGGAATTCTAAAAACAGTCTCTTCTGTATTCCTTCTAAACTTTTTGAGGTTTTAATCAAAAAGTTTTCACTTTGAAAAGCGATCTATCGTCTTTGAATAGAATCACTTCTAGTGTAAAGGGCTTTTGCCTAAAAATAATTCTTTCATTTCTTAAAGAAAGAAAATAATATTTTCACCTATTTACTATTATTAAATTAAATATATTGACATATTTTTAATATAAGAATCAATTTTACGCATTAACCGATATATTAGTATCTAATCGATACGTGGTATTTACTTTCTCAAAATAATTTATTATAAAAAGTACTTTTCATTCTGTGGCGATATAATTTACGACATAACACGAAATATCGAGCATTTTTTAATTAAAATAAAGAAAACAGAACGGCATATTTCTCGAAAAAAATTTTAATAAAAAATTGAAACAATCAATATATATTTTGAACACTCTTAGGGTTTTAACCGGCGGTGAAAAGGAATTATATTTACACAATAAAACACTATGCTTCATATATACTGTTTTCACAATTTTATATTTTTTAGTTTATCGTTCTCGATAATCAAAGCATGTCGTAATCTAAAATATAAAACGTAAATAATTGTAAAAACAGTACTAAATATTGTTTTATATTATTTAAATATATTTTATAGAAAAAAATTTCATAACTTTATTAAAGGTATTCTTTGAGAAGACCGTTTTTTTTTGTAACTATGGGTATACATTTATTTTAATCAATATTCGCGCTCAGTGTGGAGCGCACGATTTCGAAATGTAGATGTTTTATCCAAAACAAATTCAATGAGTACTGTTTGTTACTGTGCTACTCAACATCTTTTTTATAAATATAGAAAGGAACAACGTTTACCACTGCGCCACGGAAGTAACATAGTAGAAGTCAATAAATACAAATGAGAATTAAGTAATGTTTTCCTTTGTACATTTCCACAAGAATTTTCTTTTTAAGCTGCGTTAAATTGCAATAAAATCATAAATGAAAATAAATATTTTTTTATGAATCAGTTCTCGGTTGGACCTCGGTAAATATGTCGTTCCTGCTGTCGTACATTAATTTAAATGCAATCAAGTTAGTAGAAAATAAACCATTCTTCAAAATTCCACTTTCGATTCAATCGAACCGCACTTTCCTCTCGTTACGGGGGTGAGTTTTACATAGCAAAAAGCATTTTACCGATTCTCTTACATTAAATTCGTAAGTTTATTAAAGCCCGTTCCATTTATATAAATTTATTATTGAAACCAAAGTTTATAGGCGACCCGAACGGCATTTCGCTAAATTTTATTACAATAAGTATTCTATAATTCCATATCGAACGATATTGAAATATATTTCAAGGACTAAAATGGATTTTAAATAATAAAAACACATTTAAGTACAAAAAATATGTTTTCATTATTGAAAATATGCCTTGCCATCAAGAAGTTACAATTAACACTTTATAAAGACGAAAATTGATAGCGAATAATCGAAGTTTCCATTCTTTTCGAAGTATTATTTCGTAAATTCAATTCATACAAACTCTTTATAGTTTTGCTAAACATCACCTGGGTTTCGTATTCCATCATCGCCGGGCACTCTAGCACACAGATGCACTCAAACTGATAATATTAAGTCATTAAACAGTTTATACATAATACTATTTACGAAAAATATGGTGGTTAAAGTTTAGGAGCTAAATTTAAGAATTACTTTTTATAACTATTGATTCGTTATGTTTAGTGAAAATAAAATTAATAATATTACAATGACTTCAGTCGTATTTTTTGATCCTATCCTTAGGGTCTGTGTTGTTTCTTTATTATTAAATCTTCTTGTATATAACCAATGCTAACAGTTTATTTTGTGTCAGTTCTATTGTATATTTGCGATAGATTGCCTGAAAATGCCGAAAGGCGAAATCCGGGTCTTTAGTGACAAACCATATGGAATCGTACAAATTTTCAAAAATACAAATTTGATATTAAAATTCCATCAAGGTCCTTCAGTCAATATCAGATAATAGTCATGAGCTGATAAAAAATATAAAAATGTTGTAATAGTAAACATTGTATTTTATTATGTAAATATCATTGAAATATTATTTAATCGCATTTCTAAATGTAGTGGCAAATTCAACAATGTTCCATCGTTTTTTAGTACAAAGAGTTAATATTTTACCGGCTCCAAAAACCAACCGCTGTCATCCCTCAAACGAATATCATATTATACTTAATACAAAAACTAAAGTATTTTGACTAATTTGTAATCAAGTATGAAACTTGTAAGGCTAAACACTTCATTGCGAACGTGCACGGCTCAACTGAGACCATATTTTATTTTAGCTAAAGAATTTTCTAATAAAAATGTTACAACAAAATGCCTTTACCCATAGTACTGTAAAAAAATAAATGGTGCTCTTACTATATTTTTTCAACTGTCAAATATTTTTAATTTATCTTCAAAATTCACATTTTTACTTAAATTAATTTCATTTTGAAGCTTAATAAAAATGTAAATTATTATTTTCAACCCTTTGAATATTTAAATGTGTATTAAGTATCAATTGGAAGGTTCGATTTAGGGTAGAGGCGCTGAATAAATAAATACCTTTACCTCGCGGCGAATCTTTCTCTAGATTTGAATTTCAATTAATTCTTTCACTGCGGTAAGCGGATTATCTCGTTTTACACCGCACCTATAAAGTTATTTTTAAATTTCTCCATTATTATTTTTTTTTTCATTAAAAGGGCATGTAAATTTTTTTCTCTGCGAATGATATAAAAAGTGAGTCACCGTAATATTATAATAGTACACCTATCCCTCGATTTACACGGTACTTGTTTTACACGTTTTCGCTTTTACACGGATTGAAAAAGAATTTGAACCAGGTACATTTACAGCTAAAATCATCCACAAAGGACTCGAATTGGAAAGAAAATTAGTTAATCATTTCGTACAAAATGACTCCAATCAATCATTTCATTTGAGATAGATTTTTATTCAAATATTTTTTTATATATGGATTTTGATCAATATGATAATTTACGGTGACATCGTATGTTTATATTGGACCTCGCTTTCCTATCTAATGTGGCCCACCTATGGTGCTGTTTTCTACGAAAAGGGGACATTTAAAATCCTCGATGACGGTCCGTTGAACGTTTAAGTCGTTTTCTGAAATAAATTGAGCTATTTGAAAGGTCCATTAACGCCTGCCGACGCGCATAACGATTAAATAGATTCAATATATTACTTTATATGTCATAAGCTAAATATTATTGCTGGTAATTTATATTTCTATCGACTGTTAAACTATATAATATTTTTTTCCAATTAAACAACCAATTTGCATCCATTAAAGACTACTAACGTCTCGGTTCTTGAAACGACCGATTGCAGTGTGTCGATAGTTGACACTGAAAAATGTAAATGATTTAAAAGTGTTAAAACATTCATTTCATAGTTAATTTTTGTACTGAAAAATATTTTTTTTACTTACATATTTATTTTATGCATATAAATGAGGAAAATTAAAATTTATTACTTTTGCAGCGTAGAAAAAGATTATATGGCAACATTGGTAATTTGCGAGGAATTCAATCGAGCAAACCGAGACAACATCTACTTTAACTATTATACATTTACGCTGAGAACTAGTATTCGTCTAAATTCACTCTCGTCAACATGGAATATGTTTACATCCGAAACAATGGTATTAATGATCGGTGTTGGAATATCCAATTCGTGGCTCCGCAAGGAACGCGTTAACATTTATTCGAAAACCATTTCATTATTAATTTCGATAACAAATTTGAATTTTTGGGTCATTTATATTGCATCCGTATGATATGATGCCTGAAGATGTTGAAAGGTTAAACTCGGGATCAACAAAAGTGATCCTGAACTGATCATATATATCAGTGGAAACAGTACCAAACATTATGTTTTATTATTTTATATACCACTTACAATATTTATCAAGGCAAGCAGTAAATACACTCATCGGTAACAACTAAACTTAGTTTCACAAAAAAAATAACGTGACAAAATCACCTAACCTATTTGTTCAATAGCACCTAGCAAATGCAAACTTGTTTTTGAAAATGCTTTTATTATTTTTCACAGAACTGTTTAAAATAGTTCTTCGTTGTGAAACTGGCACTCAATTGCAAACAAAGTTTCGGTAACACAGTTTTGTAAATAATGATATATTTCATTACAAAAAAAAAACACTCTTATTGGGAAGTAAGCAACCAATCGTTCCCGATTAGCAGATCAATGCCACGTTATTAAGGTGCAACATCCACAGGTTCGAATCCAGCTCCAGTATAGATTCTTTCAAAAAGAAGATTTAGTTTCAAATATAGATATATATCACTTTTAAGGTGTTAACTGTCACTTCTTGATGGAAAGGCATTATATTTTAAATAATAAAAACACATTTTTTAGTACTTATTTCCACAATATATTTTTTGATCAGGACCGGTTTCGCTCATCGCGAGCAGTTGTTAATGCGAAACCGGTCCTGATCAAAAAATATATTGTGGAAATAAGTACTAAAAAATGTGTTTTTATTATTTAAAATAGATATATATAACTGCTATTTCGACTATCTTTCTCATCTAACCTCTAGCTTCATCGAAATGTAGAGATTAAGAAACTAAATTACAACCATGTCTCGCGGTAAAACTGTTCTAGGCGTGCTTCTTGTTGATGATATATAGTTTCCATATTAGACGTGAATATGGTTGGAAAATGAACCCGAAATGTTCTTAGCAACGATTTACTTAGTTGAATTTCAACACGTAGTGGTGGGTCAAAATATGAATACCCTTAGCTTGATAGCCAGTTTTAACTTTGCCTTGTTTTTTTTATCTTATCGAATGTATAGATGGAATTAACGCATTACAATTCACCCATTCCTTGAATACGAGCCTAAAAATCGAATAAAAATCGATTTATGAATATTTCCCGAATGATGATTAAATAAAGTGATGCTATCTACTCGGCTACAGAAACGCTAGGAAGAAAATAAACCTGCGTCAAATTTTAGATAATGTTGTTGTACATTCAATTTTATTCATATCAAAAAGCTTTCTCTTCGATAGTCAAGTGGACAAGCAAAATCGATCTGTGAATAAGTAAGTCGCAAGCATTACCTCAAAACTTTGTTTTACTTCCGACCTAAACTTCTAACGGCTCCCTTTTCCCTCGAGATTTCAAGCCTGCCGATTTGGGGTTTTGGATTCTCCTGTAAATATTTGAAGGATACCTTTGACGGGAAAGCGCAATCCCGCTTCTTCACACACCGAGCCCGGGTCAATGAGTCAATGAATAAATGTCTTCTAGATTCCCATTAAAAGACCTTGGATTTTATTTAATAGATTTGTGAATTGTACATCATTCAAACGCGATGTTTAAGATGATGAGCAGCCCTGTTGAATATCATTCAGGGTCCGTTGTGAAATTTTTGCTCTATTGTCACTGTTAATAAAACCTCAAATAGTAATTGTTACTTATTTTTAGCTTTATTTCATTTATACCGGAAATAACATTTAAATCGATCGAATTCTGTACAGTTCTACGTGTTTTGATACTCATGACCCTTCTTTCAGTTTGACAAACATTTTTTTAGATTAAATAAATATAAATCCACATTTACTGTAGGTCAACACTCGTTTAACGCGGGTGTCAAAACATAACGAATCATAAAGAAAATTTCACAAATATTAGTACAGTTAACTGTCAGCCAATTCTGAATAAACAATTGAACTTTATATCATTTACATAAGATTAGTTCAATCAGTCAGCAATCCGAGTAATTTAATTTTTACAGTGTATACAAGGCCAAAATGAAAATGTCGAATTGCTTGCTTCTATTTTTTTTTCAGCAGTTTTCAATTTTTTTCTCGTCCAAATTGTAGGATCAGTCAAGTTTTTTCAGTTGACTTATTTGCCATTTCTAATCCTCACAATTATAAATCGTTTTTACGTAGTAAAAGTGATAAACTTATTCTTAAATTTTGTAAGGCATACGTATTAAATAAAAGAGATAAGAAGACAAAAATGAAACCCGGGACACGAGCGACGAAATATTTGGAAGTATGCAGAGCTTGAACGTTATTTTTTTTACACGGGCGCACTCTAACTGGCAGTCAGTAATCAGTTTGCATCGCATGTATATAAGATGAATTACGAAAAATGTTGACCTTAAGTCTAAAAACTAAATTTATGTCTCAACTAATTTTGATAATAATATTATCTATAGCAAGTAGTCGATATCTTGAATTATATTGCATATTTTAAAACCAAATTCACGAATAAAGCCACGTGCAACTAAAGGAAGGTTACTAATGAAATTACACGTGGAGAGGCATTGCTGGAAGGATTCCCTCAGATCGTAAAAGTAGGATTCTCGTAAATTATTATGATTAAGATAGTAAATAAGCTTTACGTGAGTTCGGGGATATAACGGAATGACCCGTGTTTCGATTTTCATCACCACCGTTGCGGCGTGGCTACCTTTTTAATAACGGCGCAGATTTTCTCTCCTACTGTACACAGCTGATTGTGAAAACGACTTTTTCGGAGTGTGTAAATTCCACCTGCACTACATTTCACTTTTATAGATATCAATATTTTGTCGCAAATGATTATTTGTGATAATTCTGAAATTGTAGATAAATTCAAAATATAAAGTGAATATTCACCGATGGTCTCGTAATTGGGCGATATGTTCCGATGAATGTTGCAAAAACTTGTGAAATTTTTACGTTGATATATTCATTAAATTATTATTTCTACCATCCTTGCGTATTTTAAGCAGGGGTCATATGTTAATGTTCTTTTTATTATTCAATATATATATGTGTGTGTGTGTGTGTGTGAGTACATGTAGTAATGATGAGTAATTCATTTACTCATCACTCTTATCTAAGCAATCAAATAAACTTAAGTAATTACATAAAATAATTCAATTCCAAAGCGTTATTTTAATATTGCAATCAAAGCTTTTATTCTAGATCATCTACTTACATGTCATCATCTTTCTATGTATTTTGTTTGTGTATAATTTTGACAATTACTTGACTAATTGGAATGGCTATTAACAGACATACATTATAAAATAAATGTAATGAAAATCATTTCATTTTTTAATATCCATTTAATTCACAAAAACAATTTCAAGGATCACTTTTAAGGTTTTAACTGTCACTTCTTGATGGAAGGGCTTGATATTTTAAATAATAAAAACACATTTTTTATTACTTATTTCTACAATATATTTTTTGATCACAACCGGTTTCCATTAAAATTTTCCCACTCCTTATTTCCTTAACGAGTTTGTTATGATTGCTCAGAACTCTTAATGGATTATTGATTTACTTTAATTTTACTTGAAATTTTTAGTAATTGTGATCATTTATACTAATTTACATTATTTCTATTAATATTGCATGACTTCCTGTAAATTATTTATAAGTTTTTGAACCCATGGTTTTGTATACCTGCTACCTTTAGCTCAAATATTTTGTAAAAATAGACTAGTTTGTAAATTGTATTCTATCAGTTGATAATGCTCGCGATGAGCGAAACCGGTTCTGATCAAAATATATATTAGGGAAATAGGTATTAAAACAATTGTTTTTATGATTTAAATTTTCAAGGATATTTAATCTCTTCCACGCTAACGCCCCAACGTAAGGGAACGCAATGTGCAAGGCCTGTACGCGAGCGCCCCTGACGTTGGGACGCGAATATTCAAACGTCGGTAACGTAGCCAATCTTTTGCATATAGGACTGATTTTGGTTTTAAAATATCGCCCAATTCGTCTTGATACTACCACCTTCATAAAATTGTCAAAAATATTAGGTTTAAATGCTTATAACATCAATTTTTCGAACCCTTCAAATTTATTCCGATCCCGCCAAATCAGCTTGAAACTGCGTGCTAAGCTCGCGTCTAACTTCGCACTGAACTTTGCACTAATCGCGCGGCATTGCAATGTGACACTTCATGACAAGTGACAATAATGGCCTTGTTCATTTGAGTTTGGTTGGTTGCCCCGTTACGTCACGGTAATGGCAATTTACAAGTTAGTATTTTGTTAAGGATATATTTGTTAAGGTGATTGTGACAACATAGGACACTTCTTTGTGTTTTTTATTGTTGTGAAACATACCTAATGCATCTAGCTTCCATAAAAGCCAACCCAATTATTTTTTATTTGTGTATTTATAGTTCTATGTGGAAAGAGAACATTTTGAAAAATAGCAACGCGGACAGATTTTATGTATATGAAAAAATGTCGCACCGACCGGGTTAAAACTGTTAAAAGTTTATACTGCCTGCCGTTTGGTTTAATTTCCTACGTCTGATATTTGTAGAAAATCAAAATTAATAACTTTTTACTCTTTCAGATTGAAGCCATGATTCCACCGCGCGTTCAGAGTCACCCCAACGTCAACAAATAAAGTTCCACAGTGATGATGACGACGCCAGCCATGTTGGTCCCCGGTGAACGAGCGTCGGCCTCTGTAGCCATCGCTATCGCCACCACCGTTCCGCCATCTAAGACCATTCAACAAAATAATTCAAAGCGACCCACAATGATAGTCTATCCCACCGGTAAAAACGCACGTCCATATTATTATTCTTAATTTAACATTTCCTGAGCTATGTGAAAGATATCCCAACAATGCAATTATTCAAAAGCGTTTTTCAAGAAAAATTAGATTACATTTGTAATCATATGTATATGTTAACGCGAAAATAGGCGTATATACAAAAAGTTTAACGCTATTAATGCCACTTTATTTTTAAAACTCCATTATTAATACACTGTTATCAGCCGCCTCAACAGCAGAGCCGCTAGCAGTCAGTGGGTTAAATACCCAGTGCTAACTACTTAAGTATAAAACGTATACGTACGTATAAAAAACTAGTGTTTTTTTTAATACAGAGTATTTTTAGGAAACCTCAAAAAATTGGAGATTTTTTTACGCACAAGGACCGACTTCGGTCATCGCGAGCATTATCAACTGAATGCGTTGTCTAATACTCTTTCTTATAGCAGTATTGATTGTTTTATTATTTAAATACATTGTCTTTCAACCATGTAGTGAAACTTTTAATGTGTTAACGGTAACTTCTTGATGGAAAGGCATGATAAAATTTATACAATAAAAACACATTTTTTATTACTTATTTTCACAATATATTTTTTGATTAGCAACGGTTCCGCTCATCGCGAGCAATATCAAGTGAATAATTCTGTAATGAGATGTGTTTTTATTATTTAAAACATAAAGTGAAAGTTAATTATAATATTTACAATTAATTAACGGTATAACGTATTCATATTAAATTGTTAGTAAGGACTTCGTCTAGAGTACAGATTAATTTGACACTCTTATAATAAATCATGATTATCAATCATCATGGCAGCCCTCGTCGCGTCTATACGACACGTTATAGTATATCTTTTATTTTTGTATAACAAATATAAATGTGATTTTTTTTACTTACTAGCTTCGTATAGATGTCACTATACATATTCACTACTATACAAAAAAATATTGGAATAATACCACATAAATGATTTTTCATGGACACCGGTGTCCACATAGGATTTAAGTGGTGTAAACGGCATGAAATATAACTTTAGTTTGCCAATGCTGTGTATTTATACATTTGTGTCGAAATAGTTGATTTGACTGATTTAAATAATAATTTAACCAATCAAAAAGGCTCATTACAGTTTTTCGACTTGATAATGAATATGAAAATGTGTTTCTATATTTGTCTATTAGCCCACTGCCTGCTAACGTCTTAACTTTTGAGACGGCCTGTTACAATATATTGATAGATGATACTCAAAAATATAAAAGTTTTAACAGGGTCAAATCTTTCGCATAAAAGCTTTTTTTTTGTTAAAATATATAACATATATATATATAACGTACTCGTTTGTCCTTAGTTCCTTGGGCGACAACATTACAGTTTTGTTCATGTTTTATTCTGAAATATCCTTTATACAGCTGAGAAGAGAACGAATCAAATAACTGTGAATTCAAGTTCATATAGTGAAAGTGCTAAAAACATAACTGAGTTTCGAAATTTCTCAAAAAATAGCCGTTTAATTTTAAAATTTTTTATTTGATCTACCACTCAGAAAATGGTTCACTTCACACGTGTATTGGGTTAAAATAAATATCTGTATTTATTTTTCAGTTTCTCCGGAGTCTGTGATTGTGCCTATCGTCTCTAGTATCCTCGGATTCCCGCTGCTGGCTTTACTAGTCATATGTTGCTTAAGAAGACGTGCCAAATTGGCGAGGTAAATAATAAAGTATCGCGCAAAATATACATTATCTATACCAGTGGTTCTTAGGTGAAATTTCACCGTAGCCGCATTATAAACATCAGCTGTCCTATGGAAATGTCTCGTGGCCGCACCAAATGTGATTCGATTTGATGTAGTTTCGATATTTATTTTTTATATAGCGCTTTACACTGAATGATCTTTCACAATAAAGTAAAGTAAAATGAAGGTAAAATCGACAAAATTAATAAAGCAAATGCTGTTAATTCTATATACTGACTTGATTCATGGTCAACGTATAACTTCGACCAAGATTTTGAACAGTTTTATTATTAAAACGGTCCTTTACTTAAACTCGACTAAATGCTGGATAAGTCAGGCTTATTCAATAAATTCTAAAACTATAATAATTTTACAAATTTATTTGTAAAAGCAATTTTATTTTTAATATCAATATTCACTATAAAACTGTTGGTGGCCGCAGCAAAATCCTCTGGTGGCCGCACATGAGAAGCTCTGATCTTGACAGTGACGAACCTTCTCTTATTCCTGATTTTTAGGCAAAAATTCGCAGCATATATTTCCAATTTTCATTTTGAATTTCGCCTGGTAAAATTTCATTAATAAATATTTCTTCCCTTTGCGAAGTCAATCTTGATTTAACATTGCTTTTTATAATAATTGTCAAAAAATACCTAACCTAACCTAAGCTTCTCTTCCATAAGGAATTACGATATGTGATGGATGTATGTAAGCAACTACAAGAACTATTTTTTATTTGTTTTTCAACTTTTTGTTGTTTATGTAATGTAGTAATAAGATTTTTTTATGATTAAACTGTTAAATGTTTATCGACTGTCGGTTCAAGTGCAACTATTATATCATATATCATTTAACGGCTAATGATTCCCGAATAAGTGTCAAAACACGTGGAAGTGTACAAAGCTTGAATGATTCAAAGTGTGGGTTGTGTTGTATTTATTTGTACTGGAGACATTTTTGTAACCTACATCGTACTTTCGCATGTTTATTTAATAAAAATTATTTTAGTTGTTATAAAATATTTCAGTCGTATAAACTGTAGTTGTCCTGTTAGTAAAAAAAATATTCATATAACCTCTCTAGATATTGTACATATCACTATGAAACTGTGAGTATGACATTTCACAAAAATTTCATAAACATATATGCTATAATGAATTAGCCCGGGGTTTGTCTCATAAAAACTCAACTTTTTACCCAAATTTCCAAAGCGGAGGTAAAATAACGAGAAGGTTCACCGCAGACCTCGATCGGTACGAGTAAACTGCGGCATGGCAAACATTTTAAACATAAATATCAATTTGTTGGTTAAAATTGTATTGATACAAAAATCATTCGTATGACTAACTAGAGTTTTAGATTTCACTTGTATCTAGTTCATTTAAGCATACTTTGACATATCTTAAACTTCTGGCTCCTACCGGTTCAACAGTTCAGATTGAAAATAGCATTATGTTCATAGTTGGTATTTATAAATTTAAAGTGTTGAGTGTTTGAGTTAATTTTAGTCATGACATATAGCCTGATTTGTTCTGATAATCTCCATGATTTTCTTAACCTTCTAACTGCTAACGTCTCAACTGTTGAAACGTCTGATTTCAGTATGTTGATAATCGTTAATTTAATATTCGTATATGATATTTGACAGTGCCAAAAAGTTTATGTAAAAGCAAACTGTAGTGATAAAATAAAGAATGAGTTGTTCATAGTGAATTTGAAATTGAAATTTAGTATATTTAAAATATTTTAGATTTCAAGAACCTATTTTTTCAGTAAAATTATCTGAACCTTTCTTATTATTTATGCCTGAGACTAATCTACGATACATTTAAATTTATTTTTTAACTATAATCATTAGCTTAGTACGACTTAAATTACACAGACATTTCGCATTATCTAATCAATAACGGAGAAAAGGTTGCGAGTAAATAGGTGGACACTTCAAAATACTACACAGTGAAAGGTTGCGGTGCTAACACCAACCACTCTTCTTAAAGTGTTGATATATCTTAAATTGTGCATATGCAACAAATTCCCCGCGACCACCTTTCGTGACGTTATTGATATGAAAAGGAGTCTATCTTTTAGGTCTTTTAATATAATAGATATAGTCGGTGAACATCGCGCATGTGAATCACGTAAAACATTTTTCTTCCCAAAAAACATTCATATAAGGCTTTGCATTCGTATGTATAATAGGATGTTGAAAAAAACTTGCTGATAATTGTATCGAAAAATAGAACTCTCTGCTTCGGTAGTATCGTGTTCAACAATATATAGCTAAAACCACTTACAGCTAACAATGTGGGTTGAAATATAGCTTGATCTATCCCGACGTGATTTGTCCCCGTAAGTTTGTTTTATGCCAACACTACTGTTATACTGTTTGAACCATTTGCCGTGGAAATATCTTTTAAACGCTTCAGCATGGAAAATGTTATATAATATAAAAATACAATGAATTTAAGTAACTGTAATTTTTCACTGTTATACTTTGATTCGATAAAACTATACCAAGGTATTGATTAAATCTAAAATAATTAATGAGGATTTTTTTCTAAAGTAAATTTAAAAAAAACTTTTCAGCTAAAGCAAATAATCTGGACAATCTCCCACCGGGTTTCTTTAAGATATTTTTCAAAAAAAACTGCCGTTATCATTTTTCTTCTCCCCCTTTCATTTCCTATATTTTACTATTTTAATTTTCCCTTGTGGCATTTTATAAATTTATTCCATTATCAGATCAGCAAACTTTTTTCAGCCACGACGTATATCTATTCTATAATATTACGGAGATTATTTTAACAAAATCTTCTTCGCTAAAAGTGATTTTTCATATTGAGTTTAAAAAGAAAGTAAAATTTTCAGCAGTAAAAAGATTAAATATATATATATATATATTATTTTACAAAAAAAAACATAATTGTAGGAAACTATTTCGGCCTCCGCAATTGTCATAAACTGTACGTAAAACTACTTTGAGCATTAATCGTAAAGCCATTATTATAAGTTTATAAAACTAAGCTTAATTATATTTCAATCTTAGTTCTGACAATGGCGGAAGCCGGAATAGCTTTCAATAACCATAAAAAGTTTGATAATTAATATTTTCAATATAACGTAGTAAAGAAATTGTCCGTGAGAGACTTCTAAATGAATTCTTAAAGTAATTCTTTAAGTAAAACTTTCTTCCACCTGCATTGACAGAGTGTAAACACTAGTTGTATTATTTTTTCTTTTATCGATCAGTGTTAACATATCTAAAGTAATAATAGCGATAGCATTGCCAACTTTTTACTCAAGAATAAAACTTCGCATGGACATATTTTGCTTGGAATTATATAAAAAAGTGTTCAAATTTTCCCCGCCTTCTGACCGACACGCGCTCGCATTCGAGTTAGCAAAATTTCATTTTCCAGGTGGCAGTTTTTGATGTTTTCTTACCTGAAAACATGCCAGAATTCGGTTGGAAATTTACATTAATTATTTTTTTGCACATTTTTCTAGCGATGAACATCAACGAATACAAATAATATAAATGCAATACGGTTAAATAACAAAGATTTAAAAATAGATATTAATGCATTATTGTAGTCTGCTTTTTTCACTGCACTTCAAGGCGAATGAATCCATCCAGATATTCGATTGATTATCATAGCAAAAGTTTTGTCTCTTACGACTCGCTGTCTCGGTCTCTATGTGAATTCTTTTCTTCTTGGACTATAATCAATTCTTTTGTGGAGCATATGGCCATCCCAAAGCGCTTCCGTGATTCTTCATCGAGTGCCTATTACTTTGCTTCACCTATAAAATGCCTAAAACCCTCAGTTTCCTGTTCAATTCTTCGAATACTGCGTGACGGTTTTTAGTAGTTTTTGAATAATATGATTTGTATGCCTGATAAATATTAACCTTCAGACTGGAAAAGTATTTTTAAGAAAGTTAAAAGTATTAAAATGTTCATCTAAAACCTTATTAATGTCATTAATTTTAAATGCCCGCAAACATTATGTTGAAACTGGATAATCACATGTTGACGAATATATTATATGATTCTTTGGAAATATATTATGATAATAAACTCAATGTTTAAAGTCGACGATAAAGACGTCAAAAGATAAATAATTTGTCGTTCAATTTGAAGAATATATTATCTTTCTTTTCGAATTCAAAATAACAATTTTACGACCGTTGATATTGTTTGTATTTACGATTAGTCGACAATATTCATTTCTGATTTCGTCGCCTTTGAATCTTACCGCGTGAAACACTTTTTTGCATAGTAAAGATGAGTCTACATGTGTAGTTGTGAATATTTTTTTGTAATTTTCAAATTGAATCAACTTAGTACCTATAGACCGACCAATATAACAGTGCGCCAGGAAATGCAGGGGATGATGAAACTAAATTTGAAATCCCTGGATAAAGCGAATGAACGGACCGCAAAATGACAAGTAAGAATCCACGGTATTACCAACTTCTAAAAAATTGTATATTAAATACTTATATGTAAAACGTATTTATGGAATAGTAAGAAATTTAAAATTTTCGAACTCAACAACTTTTGTGTCAAACCGGAAATACATACAGCGCTACGTTTTCACGGGCATAAGTAAGTGGTCGATCATTATAAAGGATTTTTATAATAAATTTTATGAAATAATATTATTTGAAGCGTTCTCGCATTTCTCGCTGTTTTTATCGAGTTCATTAAAAAAACGAAGAATATGGGTTCACGGTATATGCATTTGTTTCCGAAATCTTTACTGTCACATAGCCATATAACTAAATAATAAATGACAAGAAATTATATTATATATGTGGGGAAAATAAAACTTCACTTTCGGGTATTTCTAAGATTTGTGTTTATTAGAGGCGCAGGAGCAGCGTTGTTTTCAGTATCCTCGTGTTTCAGTATTTGATGAAAATTTAGTGCCAAACTTTTTCTGTTTTCGTTAACCACCCGGGAAAACATTTTAAACGTATCCTCCGTTGTGTTTTGTTATATCCTAAAATTGTTTTTCCTTTACTAAAGCTGTTAAGGGAGATATAATTTCGTTATTTGTCAAAATTGCTTTCATATCTTTGAAATTTAATTTTAAATGAAGTTTGAATTTGAATCGTTCAAATTTTGTATACATCCACATAGTTTCTCACTCACGATCTGGGTTTCATTTTTTTAAAACTTCAGGCATTCTTTTACACGGATACACTCGAACTGACGGCCAGTAAACAATTTACATGGTGTATATAATAAATGACGAAGTCTAGCAGCTAAATTCATACCATTCAAATTCATGGATCAAACCATTTTAATTATATATCAAAATTCCTCCAAGCACCCTTAATTGATATTGTAAATTATAGATATATAGATTATTTCATGTATAAGTATATTAAGCTCCCAGATTTAACGTCTATATTTTTCTGTTGTTCTTCTTGTATACAAGCGATGTTTACTGTTTACTCGCAGTCAGTTCTATTACATCTGTGTGATAAAATGCCTGAAGATGTCGAAATCCGGCTCGGTAGTGACAAAACATATAGATGTTTTCGAAAAAAGAAGAAGAAGAAGAAGAACACAGTTTGAACGCTTCAAATTTGACAGTCAAGCACCATCAGTCGATATCTTAAATTATTTAACCCGTTCCCTGCTGAGCCACGTAAAGAATGAACATTGAATGTTTCATAAATTAATTCGGTGGTATTGATGCAAAACAAACTTATGGAGATTATCAAGACAAATCAATCAATATTTTAACACTTTCAATTGGCTTGTGCACAAAAGTATTCACACTTATATTGTTGACTATCATCTATCAGCCCGATATGCAATTGGTTTTTTAATTAATAAATATATAAATATATTTTCCTTATTAATCGACGACTTGGAAAGAGTCTGTGAAGCAGGTTCTCAATTTCCTATCATTTTTTATTTCTAAGGTGTGTGTAAACATAATACGCAGACTATCTTTTTTCCACATGTTCCAGCCGAATACGACCTGTAGTACTTTACATCTGATATGATATCTTATATGCTTCTTTAGAGAAAGAGCCAGACGGAGAAATTGCGGGATGACCAACGCCGGACTGTCGCTGGTGAGGCTGGGCGCGGCGAGAGCCACTAGAACTCCGAGCATCTTGCGGACGAGCCGAGACCGACCGTCTTTAGACCTCGCTACCGTTCTAGAAGAGAGATCGGAACCTGAAATTACCCAAGTAATTGATTTTTTTGTAATTCATGATATCGACTGAAGTTGCTTGATGGAATGCAACAGAACTATGCATACGTGTAATAGAATTCCTGAAGTTGCCGAAAGGCGAAACGTCGTTAGTGACGACGGGTCGTTAGTGACAAAACATTTGGAATCGTACAAAGTTGTAACAATTCAAATTTGATTATTTTTATATAAATAAACATGTACAGCCAATTCCCTCATAACCTAGAGATTAGGACTGCGCCATAAAATATTTACTATGTTATAAAGGACTAGGCACTCGTACAAGATTTGAGGATGGGTTTTTTCAGCGGTACATTTTGACTTTTACAGTGTGAACTTTTATTTCTTGGAGGAAAGGCATTGTGTTAAATAATAATAATGATTTAATGTTCAGCACTTTTTTCACAATTTTATTTAAATTTGATCAAAAAATATAAAAATTTTGGAGTGTTACGTTTTTATTATTTAAAAAAATGTACAAAGTAGCAAATCAAACATTTTTATGTATCACCAAGTCAAGAAGTCAAGGGAAAAACAGCTGCTGAAAATTATTTTTTCTCATGCGAGTACACATAACAAATTTATGAAAACTATCGCCTTGAAAATTTTATTAAATACGTTCTAGGTATCTCAAACTTTCAAATTTATATGCTCTATAGTAAATAAAGTATGTTATATGCTGAATGTTGTAGTCATACATACATATGTCTATTTATAATAACGATATATTATTATGGAACATTTATGATATATTTACATCATTCAATATTACTTACTATTATTTAAAATCTCTCTTTTATAGATGTGTTATTAACCTTTAAACGCCCAGCGGTCCCGTACGGGACCGGTGATTATGGTGCATTTCGCTATCGAGTTACACTGATTTATGAAAATAGTATTCAAAATATGAATATTAGCTTATATAAATAATGTCTTTGAGATACCGTTCAATAATTTAATTTTCGGTTCCAAAAAATATTTTTATCGTGATGAATAATATAAATATCTGTGTTACAATATTGGCTCTTGGTATGTGCGTTGTTATTTTAGGCGAACCATAATAAATCACCTTAATCTACACTATTTACTACATTTTGATGGGGAAACAGATTTTTTTCATACAATACACAGAATATTTTTTCTTTGAAGCAGTGGCTTCCAATCTGAGTGCGCGAACCCCTCAGAGAAGTTTTTATTCTTTAACTTTAACGCGTAATTATATAAAAAGTGAAAAATTACGTATAAAGCTTTAGTAAATTATAAACAATCTTTTAATTGATAATGTTTCTTATTATACCCAAATATAATGAATAGATTTAGAGATATAATTATTTTTAGAACAACTGCGGGTCGCGCGAATATTTCACAAAAAAATGCTTGGACGGTTACAGGTTAACATGTAATTCTATCTATATTTCAAAATATTGGGTCAAACACTTTTGTTATTGTAAGCCTTCTAATAAATAATAAACCAAACTAATGAACTTTTTTCCATCATAGGATCTATCATTATCAACACCACACTTTTATTTGTTATTTTTTATATGGCACATGCATTTTATAATTTTTTTCTAAAGACGTGTTAAACAAAAATTTGTACGTCCCAATTCATAAACCGTGTTGTAGTGTATTATACGAGGTCTGGGTAAATTATATTTCATAATTTCTCCTGTATGACTGTAAACACAGAAAATAACTTAAATACTTTTGTTCCATCCAAAACAATTTCATTTGAAATTATCTTTTACATTGGATAGAAGGAATCTATTAAAATGCATTATAGTTAAAAACCGATTTCAGTTCACTGGCTTTACTGCCGTAAATGTACTTGAATTATTTTTTATGAAGCATCATATTTTAAGAAGTAAACAATTAAATATTTGTGATATTTGCGGTTTCAGAGTGAACTGATAACGCCGGACAGAGATGACAGGCTGCAGATAGGCCGTCTGCTCAGCCAGCCCGCTCGTTTCTTCCTGGAGGGAGGCAGATAGCGTCAGGCCCCCGTTCCGGTGCCGCCGGCTATCGCCGCTGTCATAGTTCCGGATAGATCTCCACTCTGGAACACTCTCACCCATGCTCAGAGTCTCATCATTCCGCTAGATAGCTAGCCACTATCTTTGGAGAATGTGTAAATGCACATATCTCCGAAATTTTAGAGTGATATCGTTTTACTTCGACCATTTCGGGTTCATTTGTCATGTTTAGTGATTTAATGTTGAAAAGAATGTAACTATTATATTTGCAATTCATTCATCCATAAAAATATTATTACTCCCATCCGACGATATCACTCAAAGTTTAAAAATATATATATCCCCCATATATGGTTGTCTATAGCTATTCGGGCTTCCGCCAATACTTCAAACTGAATACCCTTGAACAGTTGAACTTTAATATTATAGATACAATCAAGGAGATTATTTTTCAAATGACCAAATGAACGTTAACTCACCTCCTCTACTTAAAACATTACAAGAAACTCGTGTAATTACTTCCAATCATTAAATTAAAATGCATCTTATTTATTGATTTATTACTATCACTAATTCAGGTTTATTTAATATCTTAGAACAACTCATAACACATTTAATGTTAAAATTATACATAAAAATTATCATAAGTTAGAATAAGTTAGAATAAGTAAGACAACATATTTCTATCTTTCCTTTAGTCATAGAATAAAGCTAAACATAACCCGTTAAGTCCTACACGACCGATCTATCAGCCTCGCAATTGATTGAAGAATTTGTGTAGATTAAAAAAACTTCTTGCTTTATTCCCAAAAAGGAATGGGGTCACTAGTATAAAATATCCTAGGACTAAAACGATCAATTTCTTTATTGAGAATTCCGACAATAGCTATCAACAACAACATACCAAAAATTATAGAGCTAAATACTTTGTTTTTTTTACCTTACTATAGTACATAGTTTGTGAAATAACATTTTTTTGTCTATTGTTGTAAATAATTACTCTACTACCCATTTTTATTCTATTCGTTAGGTATTAATAACAAATTACGATATACCTTTTGATTTTTTTCTATATGTTAAAAATTTACTAGCCAACAATTTCCTCAACATATAAACGCAACTATCCAAATTTCCTGACTCTGTATACTTTTTGAAAGTTGCATAATAATTTTATAAAATATCGAACAGAAATATGAAGCCTGCACCTTGACAAACTGAAACGTATAAAATAGCATTCCTGAATTTCATATAAGTATATTGCCTGTCCAACTTGTGTTTTTTGTAACAATATTTTTCACAATCTTATTGCACCACGATAGTTAACATCTCATTGAGTTACTAATGAAAATATATATGATTTTGTTTAACAATACTCACCATAAGATGTTGATACTAACATACTATAAACCCTCATCTCAACTGTTGAGAAGGCCGATTGTTGTGTTGCTTGATTTGTTCTAATTAATCTACATGAGTTTGTTCAAAACCAACCTTAGTCACTATATTTTAGAAAGGCATTATATTTTAAATAATACAAACAATTTATATTGTCAAGATCAGGAGCAATTTAGCTCAACCCATCATTTGATAATGCTCATCAGTTGATGATACTCACAATTAGCTAAACCGGTCTCAATCATAATAATTTGAAACTATGGAAATAGTACCTGAAAATGTATAAATTTTTATTTTTACTGTCAATTAATTTTTGTAGGGAATAAGTACTTGGTGTTGAAATATCTTTTACAAAGCTCAGCAAAATATTGATTAATTTGAATTATTTGACTTTTTTGTATTTAAATAAATGTATTAAATTTTCTTTTATAGGTGTTTATCAATTATCATTCCAACGAATTTTAATGAATTTGGTTGTTAATAAAAAAATGATAACATTGTTTTTCAGTTTTTATAATTGAATTTTACATAAATGGTACTAATGACACTGGATCAATGAGGTGTCTCAAAATTGTCAGACCAATGAAGATAAAATCAAATTTGAAATTGATGTTTCTAAATACAACAAAGTTAATACAATTCACCGTATGATTTATATTGCTTACACTCACTACAATAAAATAAAAAAAATATAAACGTTTAAAATGAAAGAATTAGATAATTAAGTTTTATTACTGACTTAGAGCATGTAGTTAAATTTATTTCATTGAAATCTGACATATAATAAAACATTAGCCAATCATCTTATGTATTGTTTGGGTCCAAATGAATGATGAATTAAAAACAAAGACATGGCACAATTGGCTAGTATATTATCTCATAAAATTATGTAACAAATTGAAGTATGATAGTAGGAACTTTTATTTGTTTTTAGTATTGTGTTCAAATACCTCAAGATGCACTGTCATCAAAAATAATAATTGTAAATGTTTAACTATATAAATGATAAAGTCAATTTTAAATTTGAATTGTTACAACTTTGTACGATTCCATATGTCTTGACGTTGACTTGATGTTATGAACTGACAGTCAGTTCTGTTGCATCCGTGCGATGGAATACCTGAACATACCGAAGGGCGAAACCCAGGTCGTTTGTGATAAGACATATGGAATCGTACAAAGTTGAAACAATTCAAATTTAATATTGAAGTTTCATCAAGCACCTTCAGTCGATATCATAAAAAGTCAATTTTAACTCGAGTATAAGCTAGGAAAATTTGGTGATTTTAAAAATATACCCACGTGTGATTAAATTATTCTTAATGAATCATAAGTCAAGAGCAGCAGGTTTTATTAGATCAATGTGCTACAGCTGATAACAATTTTTGTATTATCACTTTTCAACCTATAAAAATTCAGAGAATTTATTTAAATTAAATTTATATGAAGAACCAGTATCCAGATACCAATTAATAAAATTGACTAATTGAATTATCTTATTCTTTAGTATAAGACAAATTTTGTCTTGAACACAATCTGTAACATTCGTGAATTGAATAAAGTTACTCAAATATATTTGATGTAAGTTATATAAACAAAATAAATTGATTCTCTGTGAAATGTATTAAATACAAATTAAGGTAACAGATACAGACATCGGTGACGGGTCACTCAGCAAAACAACACAATAAAATATTTTAAATGGTTAGTTGTCACAATTTCCACCTACATGTCAACAGTAACAGCATATTCTTGAGTTTTAGCACATTATTTTCTGTGTTTGTGACAGCACTGGTCTTTGAACAGGAGAATCCACTTTTTACCTCAATAGTGAAGTCAAGGAGTATGTCAGTTCAATATATTGTAAGATTAGACAGTTTGATTTGATATTGCCCATACCTGGACGACCTCTGTATTTGTTACCCTACTAAGCTTTATTATAATTTTTGTTTGTATAATTTTTGAAACATTATAATTCAGAGCTTCCAAGAAGCTTTGTTTTTCAATTGCATCGAATCTTACCGTGACATGTTAACATTTCGTATCTCTATTAGTCATACCTTGTGAATGGTCCTTAAAAGTATCAAAACCATATCGGTATCCACAAAAGACAGGATTAACTCAGCCAAGGCCCCCATATCACACGGCAAAGCCAGCACTTAGATTGCACATAAACTATACTGCTTATAAAATACCACCCGATGTCTTGCTATGTCATATGAATCTCTATAATATTTCTCATCCTGCGGCTATTCGGAAGCTTTTTACTATTTTTATTTATCTTTAAAACTCAGTTTGATTTAAAGATATTCCGACTCTAGATACTTTCATTCAGTATAAATGCACATACTACATTTTTTTAAATTGTTAACAATATATTTTAGTTATATTCTTGGGTACCATTGATAACCACTATTCTAAAGGATACAGTGAAACCTCGATTTTACGTATTCCATGGGACCCTGAAAAAATAAGGGTAAATGCGGGAAACGGTGAATGCGGGAAAGCTTCAAATAATAATAAATAAGTAAAATCGTAAAAAACATTTATTTATTAGTTACTTGTACATACTGTATATAAAATTTATTTTTCAAAAAATTCTTTTATGTTAGTTTGTATCTTTGTTATTTGGCACTTTAATCGGAACAAAGACTTGTTACTAAACTTGTGACTAAAAGTTTGTATGTACAGGAATCATTATTACCATGAGTTTTAAACAACTCTACATTTGCATCATAAACAGTAATACGCGTGTGGTGGATTTCAACCCAAAAAATAGCACATGCGTCCAATGTGTTACTTCTAACATGTACAGCGGATTCCAACATGTCTAGACAACACCTGCACTCGGCTGTGTCTATCTTGCTTGCCGAGATACGGAGAAATATGCTATACAAACGGTCAATCGGGATAATATTTGTGACGGGACCAAAATATTTAGACGGTTTATCGAGGAAATCGGGGAATCGGGAAACGGTCAATGCGGGATTATTTAGTATTGTTCTTATGGGAGTTTGACGGGACTATAAAAAATTAGCGTTCCAGCCAGGAAAACGTATTATGCGAGAACGGTTGATCAAGGTTCCACTGTATATGAATTTGGTCTATTGTTCATTTATACATCACTCAATAATTTTGTAGGAAGACTAATAAAACAATAACTGTTAGGTAAAATTTGACTTTATTCATCAACATAGTCTCTTAAGAGTAATACATTCATTCCAATACTTCTATACTATATTTATAAGCCTTTATTATAGAATGATTTGTCCAACCCTTCAAAATACACTTCAATTTTGGTGATCACCTCCTCATTTTTGATTTGCTAACAGATAATAGTCATTCTACTTTAAATCTCGAAATAGGGTGGATACGGAAGCAATGCAAAATGCAATCGATGCAATTTCGGCATTCCTGTAATCAATTTATTATATGGTGCATTGTCTTATGACCACTGAAATTTGTAAAATAATAGTCCGAATTCAATCAAATTTTGACATATAAAGGTCGGTATTATCTAAAAATTATATAAATTTGCTATCCATATGTCATCCCATAAACTTATCGAGTTATGTATTAGATATTTGGTGCGTACATTATAATCGAAAAATACTGAAATGTAAAACCCGGATTGTGTGTTACAAAGCTTCAATAGTACTTGTTTTGGTGACAAATCAGCAAGATTTGAGCTGTGGCAACTTTTTTCATAGTTAAAAAGCATTAGTTATAGCCATTGTGTTTGACATATTATAAATCATACGAAGTACATGCTTTATTTTCATTTAATAAGTTTGGCCTAGAATAGTAATGTAACTAAAAACCTAATAAAAAAAATAACAATTTAAGAAGTGTTTTATTAACACTACATAACTTTAACTTATCACATCAAATATGCACCTCTTAACCGGTTAACTGCCAGCAGGTACATGTATGACAAAAATAAAACCTTCTAAACATATCGTTATTGAAAGTGTAATAACGTTTATTTATAAAACTTACCAAATAAATGAAGAGTGCGCCAGTCATTTATCCATAATCATAAAATTAATTGTTTTATATTTGTACATTTTAAATAATTGATTTTCTTTATTAAAAGCCCATTTAAAACGGCGCGTCTTTAGATGTAATTTTTGTATGAGCGGCACTCCGTTCACATAAAATTATGCGTCTTAAGACGCTTTTGGCAGTTAACTGGTTTAGGGTCTTTCAGGTACAAGTGCATGAATAAACTGTTCAACATATAGGCCTCGCACACATAATAGCGTGAGCAACTTTCAAGCGTTGAATGATGTGACACATAATACTTTTAGTTGATATTGCTCAGTAATCAAATGCTTTACAGAACATTATATACATACAAACATGCATATTTATTCTAGAGTTTTTTTTTTATGAAATTGTGAATAATTTTCTTTTGTATAGCTCATATAAGCATGTTAAAGAAAAAAATTCCAATTAGGCAATCGCATTGTTTTGCTGCTGTATTTAAATCCAAATCGTAATAATATAAATAATCGTATAAATATATATATACAGTGAATATTTTGCTATGTATTAGAAAAAAATTACATGTTAGTAAGAATTTCATTTAGATAGTCAATAGACACCATGAATTTTAATTCAGCACATTCACACGGGTTCAATTAAAAGAATATAAACACAATTATTCATGAAGGTCTTGAGTAACACTATCACAATAGTTAGTACTAGAACAGTGGAGAGTAAATGAAAACCGTGATATCAATAGATAACCCTTATATGTAGAGAGAAAGGATCGAACACTATTCAACACTTTGATATAGAGAACCTGATCCAATAGAACAAATATAACTAACAATGGATACTATGCTCATGGCAATCCATAACCAACTAGATATATATGAATAGAAGTCCTTGCTAAATTAAGCCAACTTACCAAAGGCTGACCCTCCTACAAAAAATAACAATCATGCACTAAGCATCTAATGTCAGCAATAGGAATTAATTGGGAGTTTTAAAATTTTTCCAAAACATGCCTACATTAAATGGCCTACAATGCCATCTACTATGCACAAAAAGTAGCTAATATATGGTGAATAATATGTTATATAAGAGACATCCAGTTTATAATGTAAGTAAAATAGTGAAGAAGATTCTACACTACAAACATAATATAGCAATTGCAATGCAAAATAGTAAGACATGAAATGGTCAAATCTAATAAAATTGAAATTTCTATATTTATTGAATTTTTTTACGGATTAAACGTCACTATGAATTTATTGCGCTTTTGCAAATTTGAATATAATATCGTCCCATGTATTGTTATGGCGGTTGATTCTTGCGACTGCTAAGCTAACAATTACCAAAAATATATTTTAAAATAACTCTATTCATTTAAATTAAAAATGAACCTTTTGGTGCAAAAAATCAAAGTGCTTTTGTATGGGTGGTTCTAGTAAATAAAATATCAAAATAAGAACACTATCAAATGATTTATTTCTTTAATATTTATATAAATAGCCTTTTGGAGTTTCAGTCTCACCATATTTTAATTGCAGAAATATTTTTTTTTTTTTTAATATGTGATAATTTTTAGTAGAGCTGGGAATAAATATTTATATTTCTTACAATATATGTACTGCTATAGGATTTATTTTTCTTACATCATGTAGTCGTTTAAAACAGGCTCGCCATCCCTGCAAATGTTGTTGCTATGTAATGACGCTATCTAAGTAAGCGTAGTAGTATTTTTTTATGGCCACATTAAAAAAACATCTCTAATAGCGGTAGCAACACCGATCTAAACGGCCATTATGTCTTTTCAGATTTCCGCCGGGCGGACATCTGACGTTCAACGCAAGTCCGCGCTAGGCTGCGTAATCTTTATTAAAAATGGTACGTATTTTCCATAAAGTGAACCGTATTACGTTAAATTCTTATCTGTACAGTTTTATTCTTTACTAGAAATCGACAATTAGTTATGGATGGCTGTGATTTTCGCCGATTTACGCGACCAATATTTTTAGCCATGCTCTATAAGTGACGTATTTTGAGTGAAAGCAATACTATCTGGCTCAGCAATTTATTGTAATTAACCAATGCGGTTATCATATTGTAATTGTATAAAATTTATGAAGAGCTTTATTTTATTTATTTATTATGTTATGATTTGCGTTTGAAATGATGAATTAATGACACATGCGCGTCATATGAGGCGGTTAAGAGTGTTGACAGATGCACCCCGGGATCGTGTTCTACGTGCCCGGTCGTTCGCTGCCCGCATCTCTAGCCGCAATATTGATTTTAAAGTGTCTCTGATAATTACCGAAATCCAAAATTGCAATTTCTTTATTTCGAATGTTATTAAGCATGTTATCTTTTTCTCCTGCAGGGTTTCGTCAAAGTGGTGAAGAACAAGCAATACTTTAAGAGGTACCAAGTTAAATTCAAGAGGCGTCGCGAAGGTAAAACCGATTACTATGCTCGCAAGAGGCTCACCGTTCAAGACAAGAACAAATACAACACTCCCAAATACCGCATGATCGTGAGGCTGTCCAACAAGGACATAACTTGCCAGGTCGCTTTCTCCCGCATCGACGGAGACAGGATCATCTGCGCGGCTTACTCCCACGAACTGCCCAAGTATGGAGTGACGGTAATTTCCAACATTTTCTCAGACCCTTGTCTACTGTGTTTATGTCTTATTTTCTAAGTGACACTTGGTGTAATGATGTCGATCATTTCCACCGCATCTGTGTGAAGATAGTTGTGGTTAAATTTTCTACCATCCGTGTGTGCCATGTTTTCAAGAACTCTAAATTCTATTTTAGTCGCAGAACATGTTTAACACCAATAAATTTAATAGCGAGGGGCTATTACCCCTATCCCTTAATGTGAAGGAACTTCCTTTCCATTAAGATATTTATCTGTTCGCAATTGACAAATGGTTGCACTCTATTAAATACGTCTACAAGTTACAATGCTCTCATATAATTGATATTAAAGAAAAGCGCGTGTATTAATCAAAAATTATTTCAATGGCGGTGCCAGATTGATGACATTTAAGTCATATGAGAAAAGTCAAAGCCGCCTCTAGTGGCAGCAATTATTAATCAGGATGCAATGTGTGTTGCTAAAATCTGTCGTCAAACCCAAGATTCACTTACATCTAACTTAAACCGTCTACAGGTTGGCTTGACAAATTATGCTGCAGCCTACTGCACCGGTCTTCTGCTTGCCAGGCGTCTTCTCGCCAAGTTGGGTCTCGCAGCTCTCTACAAAGGAACTGATGAGGTTACTGGCGCAGAATACAATGTTGAAGGCGTGGATGATGGACCGGGAGCATTCAGGTTATTATAATGTTGCTAATTCTTTTTTGGTTACTGCCTACTTCTCCAATAACTTTTGCTACAAGTATATTAAAAACGGTCCCTAAACAAGCGGTGGCCCCGCATCAATTTCAGAACCCATTAGTGAATATATTTTCAATTTATTCTATTTTATGCCTGTGGTATTATTATCTAGCAAATAACTGCATTAATATATTGAGCAGTTATTGGTAAAAGCAAAGCCACACCTTTCACTTCAATCTGGAAAGCATTTTCTTTTGAATTTCCAGTCTCTTTGACAAAATATTGTATATCGCTTGTATAAATCTTCCACTACAATCGAAAGTCAAAATTTTAATTATTATCACTCCAAACAGATTATTCCACATAATTTGAATGACTACTAATTTTCACAGATGCCATTTGGACGTAGGTCTTGCCCGCACGACGACTGGAGCTCGTATCTTCGGAGCTATGAAAGGTGCCGCTGATGGCGGATTAAACATTCCTCACTCCACCAAAAGATTCCCCGGATACGACTCTGAAGCCAAAAGCTTCAATGCTGACGTACACAGGTATGTTGATATCTATTCTTCGTCAATTATTATTATGTGTGGTACCAGTGACTTTTCTATTCACTGGTGAGATTAAACCGCGCTGTTTTGTTCAACACCTTTACAGAAATATTGTTATTCAAAATTGTGCTCCTTTCATCCCCCAAGCAATTATATGATGGTTAACTTGGGCAGCATATATTGGAGCTAAAAAAAATAGTAATAGCGATTGGTTGTGAGAATGATTCCTTTTTTTGGAAATTAGTCAAACCGGTTATTCCTACATTTCTGTGCAATCTTGGCTATGAAGCGGTTTCAACATGATCCGTTTTCTGGTCACACTTTTTTTTATGCAGATAACTTATTTCTGTTTTTTTTTTGCAGGGCGCATATTTTCGGCCAACATGTTGCCGACTACATGAAAGCTCTCGAGACTGATGACGAGGAAGCGTTCAAGAGACAATTCAGCAAGTACATTCGCCTCGGTGTTATCTCTGATTCTGTGAGTATTCAATTTGAATGTGTATTATGTGGGTAACATTTTGGTTCTGTAATACACCCATACCTCACTTCATGGTTTAGATATTAGGTGTAGTAAAAAGTCCTGATGTTTTTTTTTTAAATGGAATTCAGTGTTTTTTTTAGTAATTTTATTTATAAAAAGTAATCTCCCTGTTTATCTATAACCTTCTGCTACCTATTAGACAAGTCTAAAATCCATTAAACTACTGATTTTGAATTAAAATAGTCGAAATAGCGTTTTTCACTTCATTTTTTGTTTGAAATATTTTATTTCTAAATTTTTTTATATTCAACGGAATAAATGGTTATCCGATTCTGCTAGATCTGGTTAATAATGTGGATGCAATAAAGTTGTCCAACCCAACTCCTGGATTTTTTCCCAGGTCATATTCGCCACATGCGGTCGCACGTTGTCGTGTTGCAGGGATAACGTTGAGTCCATTCATCCTGCCCGGCCTCTTGTCAAAGCTGCACTTAATTTGTCACAGTTTCACCATATTTTAACACTTCATAATGAATTATTCCTTTGAAATCCCTCCAAACACAAAGTAAAAGTTTTTTGGGTGTAAACCAGTTCAAGGTGTCGGAAGTGGTTGTTGTCGATGATTTAGATATTGTTTTTTCTTTGATATATTCATATATAACACCCACTTTTAATCTCCGATAATCAGGTTTAGAAAAAATGGTCGTAAAGTGTGTTTTTTTTTGCAGCAATTGGCACGCGCTTAGTCGCTGCGCCTTGTTCCGATCGCTCAATGCGTGTGGCGCCCAAATTCCTACTTTTCGAATTTTTCCCAGCCTTTTCAGATACTTCTGTGTTATGGACCATTTAGTACCGACTATATTGGACAATTCCTTTTTTGTTAGCATAGGATTTTTTTCGATTTCAGCTTTCAGGGCGACTTCATCCACTGTATGAGGTCGTCCACTTCGAGGGTAATTTTCAATGCTTAAATTGCCAGATTTAAATTTTGTAAACCATCTCCGACATTTTCGAACCTTTAACACGTCTCCATAAATGTCGCAAATGTTTTTGTGGCGACGACTGCACTGGGCGTTATATTGAAAAAGCATACAACCGTGCAAATATTCATATGAAGGACAAAGGTCGGTCATTCTGTTTGGGGCGAATGAACATATTTTTTTTCTATACGGAACGTAACTTGAGATGTCACACAACACGAAAAAAATATTATGACATCTTATTTAACCTATTTAAGGCCCGAAGCCGACCGATTTTAAGACACGCGTTTGAAAAAACATCAGGACATTTTACTACACCTAATATGTTCCACGCAACTTAGCTGCATAGCGAAAAGCCGTATAAGGAATCAATTATTCTAATACAAATTCAATGCGATTGGTTCCAAATTTTTGACATGGTTTATCATTCAAATCTTTTTCTTTCATTTAAATCATATTTACATTTTTTTCATTTTCATACATAACTAGTACATATAATAATAACAGACTCCTAAAACCAACAAAAATGAAACAACTTCATGTTACATAGAACATGTGTATGTATACATACTTAATTTTTTTTAAATGGCTTTAATCTGAAGACAATGGTAACCTGCTGATCACTGTCATCATCATTTTTCACTGGTAAGGATAGGCCTGGATTCAAAAAAATGTCCCAACGTTGTTTGTCTTGCCTTCTTGTCTATTTCGTTCTTCAGTGATTTATAACAGCTGATGGCTGAGTTAATTCCTCGAGAAACTTTAGCGCTACGTTTAATTTCTAGATTGTTTTGAAGGAGGATGTTTATTCCTTGTTCGGAAATAGGAAAAAGTTTTCGACGAATTTTTTGCTGTTTGGATACAACAGGGTCTGCCTCTACATCGAGTGCTGGTTCTGCTTTCAACTGAATGAGTTCCTCATATGAAAGGGATTCCCTATCAGCATCAAGTAGATCAAGCACATCACGTGCATTCAAACCGATATGATGTAATATTTTTAGTTTAGTTTCTAGCGTGACTGATTTTCGGCACGTTTTTATCAGTCTCCGAAGTCGATAATCATTTCGGTACATACCAAAAATTTCCCTAACTGTTTCCAATTTTTCCAGTTAATGTGTAACAATCAGTAATAAATATGTACATAAAACACTCGCAGACAAGTCTAAATCAGCCGCTTTATGAGCAAGCACACACTGAATAACGCTCATAAACAAGGGGAAATAGAAAGGAGCGTATATCAAGCTTGCGCAAGGTTGGCAACATATACACCCAGTCCTTTTTTTTTTTTACGTGATACATTGGTATTGGTTCCAGAAAAAGCCGTGTTAAAAAACAACTTTCAGATAATTTGGTAAATTTGTTAAAAAAATTAAAATATCGCCTAAAAAAATTACCAGAAACGTATGAAGAACCAAAATTTGCTCTTTTCATGTCTTTATTGCTTATAAAACATATAAACTTTTCACTTATATGAATTATTCGCTGCTGTCACTCTCGGTTGCGATATGTAATCATTTGCGATTTTTTGAACGAAAGTATTGAAATTTGCATGAATCTGAATCTCAGAAATCTTGATGAGTCAATTCTTAATACATTTGATTTATTTTGTTGTTCCACGAGTAAATTTTTTTTTTTACAATAAATTTCGTTATAAGTTTTTGGGTTGTTTTCTGCATTTTCTTGAAGAAGTGAGAAATGTTTGATTAATTAAGTAGTAATTGAAAACAGCGTCTGTTTGGCAGGATAAATCAGGAAATACGACCTTTATGTATGAAAGGCAAGCTATAACTGTATCTTTGGTTCGCATTTATTATTCAACATTCAAAAATTTGACGTCATTGGAGGGAATTTATTTGATATAATTCAAATTGGTAATATTTATGGCCAAGAAAAGTGCTATTCAACGAATTTAATAAATGCATTGTGTTTAAACAAGTTTACGAGCGGACACACATCCCATGATTTTACGCCATTGCATTAAATTTCTTTACACACCCTAAAACATTAATTTTGTAATTAATCACATTAATACATTTGGTAATTGTGTGTATTTAAAAAAGTGGAATGCTTTACAAAATTAAGTTTTAAAAATACACCTATTTTTTTATTCAAAAAAATAATGAAACGTACATGCCTTGCATCATATGTAAATTTCTTCTTTATAACAAATTTGGGGGAAAAATCGCGTAAAAAAAAAAAAGGACTGATGTAGATATATATTACATTGACATTTTAAATAAAAACATTTTTTTAGTGTTTTTATTATTCAAAATATGCCTTTCCATCAAGAAGTGACAGTTAACACCTTAAAAGTGATATATCGACATCGAAAAATGTTTTTTTCGCCGTTATGGCGGAACATTTTAGGCCGTAAATGAAAACGTGCCTTAATTGAAGAGGGCCGTTACAGCGAGGTATGGGTGTATATTAAATGATTATTACATGTGCATGTCAGTATGTGTATATATATAAACTGTGCAGCTCAGTTAATAGGGATGTACTAATGCATGAACCAGTTTAATCTCAAATTCCATGTTATAATAATTTAGGTTCTATTAAATAAATAACAACAGATACTAGATTTATGTAGTGTTACTATACTTCAGGTATGTCATCACCGATTTTACATTATTCAATATAAATTCCAAAAATTTTGACTTAAAAAAGTAATATGGTAATTATTTCATGGCTTGAATTTATTATTAATGATAATATACAAAAATTTTATGAAAATTCTCTATCTTAAAATTGCCATTATCACATCCTATTTACCACTGGAATGATGCAATTGTTCTAAGTAACAGTAGGTTCCTTGACATTAATTTCCTGGAAAAATTTCAGACTTACTATTTTGTTGGGTCAATTAGCTTTTGATATATCTTATCCAAACCTCTTCCCGTTAAGTGTTACAATTGATCTTATTTTGTACTTAGACATCAATTAAAATTAATGTACTGTAATATCTGTATGAACATGTCAAGTAACATATAAGCAAGCCATCTTAATTCTTGACTGATAAAATGATACAAGCTCACAGGAAAGAGACTTAGTTATTTTAGAGGGGGGTTTTATTAACTATGAAACTAGATATTTTTTCTCCATGTAAATGTTGTCAAGTCCATGCAAAATTGCTGTTTGTATCTCTCTAAACTTACGGTGTCGAACGTGGACAACAGTAACTGTGATAAAATCTTAAAAAATATCTCAGCTTTAGTCTGATAAATTTGCAAAGATTTTGTCTCTAACACTAATATTATATGTGAAATAATGCGAAGCAATCTGTGAGTTCAAATTTTTAACATGTTTCATTTATTGATGCAGATCGAAGAGATGTACAAGAAAGCTCATGCCTCCATCCGATCAGACCCTTCCCACGAGAAAAAAGAACCCAAGAAGAAGGAAGGCTCACAGAGGAGGTGGAACAAAAAGAAGTTGACATTGGCAGAACGCAAAAACAGAGTTACACAAAAGAAAGCGGCATTTACAAAAGCTTTGAGAGCTGCTCATGCAGCCGAAAACTCATAAATCTTTTGTTGCCTTCCATGTCTGATATGATGGCGGTGTGTTTATTTTGATCATCTGGAAAATAAACAGCATTTCAAGATACTAAAAACTGTTTTATTTTGTCTATTTAATTATATTTGTGCTGGGCAGTGCTCTGAAATACAATCTTTTTTTTTATTGTACAGTAGAAGCTTAATTACGATGTGCAAAATGTCCACTACATGATCACTTTAATCGATGTTTGTTTTTTATGCAGTTCCAACAAGTCCTGTGTGAAATATGGGTTTGTAAATCATCAAAATTCGATTATATTTATTTTTTTATTATTACGGATATGTCGACGAAAAGAAAACGTATTGTAGTTTTATTAAAAGACAAATTGGGTATAATCTATGCTTTGAAATAGTTAAGACGTTTTTTGTTTAAGAAATATGGTTTTGGAAGAAATGACCTCAAATAAAAAACAAAATTGCCAGGTGATAATTGAACTTTTCATTGAAAAAATAACTTCATATCGAAGTTATTTATTAATCTAAAGAAATAAAAATGATTTATACTGAATATGTTTGTCTTTACCTGTTAATTATGATTTTTTTCGATTATCCGGACTATCTTCATTCCCAATTAGGATAATCAAAGTTCTACTGTAATCTGTATATACATTTTGCAGTTCAATTTTTTTTTATGTAATGCATAAACAGTACCTTAAAATGAAACTGAAATATTAGTATTAGCAATATATAATGAGCCTGAGTAAACCCATTAGTCTGTTCTTACCGAAAAGTTTTAAACACGTAGGAATTAAGCTAAGCTAATAAGTTCCTTTACTAAGCATCAGTTACTATCAAAAAACTACATAGGTTATTCCAGAAATCACAACTGCCTCATAATTGGATTAACTAAGAAATAATTTATAAAACAATTATAACATGAAGCTATATTGACGTATCAAATCAAAACTAATATACTCTACACCGAATCGTCAGCTTTATGATGGAAATCATAACTATTCCATACCTGTAATAACGGTGGCTAGATATTGTTCTTTTAGAGTCTCATAGTTTGGGCTAACCAATAACTTGATAATTATTTCCTTGTAAATGTGCTACTGCCTTTCTCAGAAATGGCAGGTTGGCAAGTTCCATTATTAAAAGGAGTAATTATATTTAAGCTCTACAAATTTTGTAGATTATCTAAATAATTTGTTACACAAGATAGTTAAACAATAAAACAAGTATTAAAAAAAAATAACCTTTATTGACAAAAATAATTCACAATTATGATCTAAGCAATCAAGACCAAAATTCAGCTTAAACTTGGAAATAATTTATACCCGAAAAAATGGAAAAGAACTGATCGTTAAAAACATAGGCATGGAAATTGAGCATGCACCACAACAGACATACTATCAAGAAATTAAAAATAAAGTATTTGACAGATGTCATTAATCAATTCAATTGAGCCTAGCTTGATCGAAATATATGAAATTCATTTAATGTAGTTAGCTTTCAAAAATTTCTGCACATAAAGTTGGGCATATCCAATAAACACCAACTGTACACTGACAAATTTTTCAAGACAATCAAAAAGAGGTTGACTTTTTTAAATATAAGGAAAAACCTATCGAGAGTTTAAAATGTTTTTATATATAAAATCCTTTTTTACACGATGCCAATGTTCCAGAAAATGGCGCAACAAAAATCAAAAAGGAGCAATAATTTATTCTTCACTCACGCATAAAAATAAATATTTTTTTAATCCTTTGGCTGCCAGAAAAAAATATACGTCTTTTCCCAGCACGCCAGCTATGATTTGTAACAAAAAAAAGTGAATTTCCAATGTATTTTTTAATTTCATATACAGAAATAATTGATAAACTCGCCAATTGTTTATTGTTACATCATAAAAAAGCAGGTTTTCTTGAAGTATTTTGATTCTGGTAACCCTGAAACTATTGACATGTCAAGTGACAGTTCGAACACTCGAGGAAATCGCAGGAAATCGGTGTAGAAATCCTTTACAGTTATAGCAAAAAGTTTTTAAGCCTTTCTTATAGATATCAGTGTGTGTCTTGTCAAAGAATCATTTTAATAGAAGGAGTATTTTTGGAGGAAAGTACATTTGAAGATATTGACGAGATATCTCGCCTCAGGCAGCCATCCAGTTAATTGTGAAAATATAATGAGATACAGATAAAATTGTTGATTGAATTGGCATGTACTTGGTAGAACTCGGTGAAAAAATAGCAATGTATTTTGTAAAACCAAAAATACATAGTTATTTTTTCGCCGTGAGATAAAATTGTATTTACCTAGGAGTTATTTGCTGCTGTCACTGCCAGTTTGAAAATAAAATTGTTGGCGATTTCTTGTAGACATATGTCTAACATAAATACATTCAATATTCTTTTTCAATTCAATAATTGGGAAAAAATCGTGTAAAAAAGGAATAGGTGTGCCAGAAGGACCCTTGATGGTAATAATATTTGCAAAATAAAGACTAGACTAATACGAAAAAAAATTATCAATGATATGATAAGGTACCATAAATGTCATGTAATATCATTACCAATAATGATTTAGTACATCTAAGTATATCTTAGGCTGCTTGCATCATAATTATACCAGTAGTATGAATATTCGTCAAGCAACCGTGTGGAATGTTTCTAATCATGTAACATACAGCATTTTGTACATATTTTCTTATTTACTCATTGATCATAACTGTGTAAGGTGAAAGCAGAGTTCGAATGCTGTGAATTGCGGTGCTTTATTTGATTTCATTGAATAAAAAAAAAGTATTTTACACCATAAGCTTCCATTTCAGTCTAGGTTCAATATAAATTTTGATTTCAGGTACACCAAATTAGAATTGTTGAAACTTTGTACGATTCCACATGTTTTATCACTAATGACACGAGCTTCGCGATTCTACACCAAAATCAACAGTTTGCATCGGTTATATACGAGATGAATTAATTACAAAAGAAAAACTCTAAAAAGGCTAGTATCCAAACATTCATCTGAAATAACTTTCTTAACTATTGATTTGATGATAACGAAAATTAATTGCATATGATAAGTTTTATGAACACTATAATACTGCTAATAGTAATCAACCATCGTTAAAATACAATTGGGTAATTTTAAACATAGAGAATATAATACTTATTTCAAATTGGTGGGTAACAGTCTGATTAAGCATTAAATGACGTAATATAGTAATCCAATTTATAAGATTCTCGGCTCATTCAACTAATCTCACATAATAGATATAACAAGGGAAAATTGAAATAAGAAATGAATGGCACTTGCCAACCATCTGTCATCGGAAAACCATTCATTTGAAGCAAATGAAGATGTTATCTTGATGGATCAAAACACAGGGATCATCAATTATATGGAATAGTAGAAAGTTTGAACAATTTAAATTTGGTATTGAAATTCCATCAAACACCTTCAGTCGATGTTATAAATTATATCAAATACACCAGTTATTTGATTTTAACAGAGATAACATGAAAATTCCAAAATGCCATTTGCAACTTATGATAATATAAAATTAAAATAATAACTTTGTTATTTTATTTTATGTATTACTAGATGTGAAATTTGTCACATTTTTTTGAAAATCATTTTCAGACACTATATGTTAGGGTTATTTATTAGAAATCTAAACAATGAATCCTAACAAAATATAAAGCTAAAGATAAAGAAAGTTTAAAAATATAGTAATAATAGTATTGATGAGAGCAGAAGACAAAATGTTGTACAACTTGATACTTTGACATGTTTACCATATTATAATAAAGTTCTACCAAGTAAACGCAAATTCAAAAAATAAATTAGTAAATAACATTTTAAATAAAATGTGGTTTACCACTATTAAATTTATTTCCCTTTAGACCCTTTTCGTCTTCAATCACTAGTAATTAATCTGTATTTAATAGTGTTAATTATAATTAGTACTGATATTGTTTAATTCTAATTCCCTCTCTATATCCAGTATAAAGAGAAAAGTAACAACCCTTCCTCAATCCGCCATTTTTAAGTTAAGAATTAAATTCATTGTTTAACTTAGTAATGAATAACCTTCCAATACTTTTAATCTAAAAATGTTTCTCATCGAATTGAAAAACATGTTATATCTAGCAAGACACCGTGTGGAATGACATAGTTATCAATTTTATAATTACAATTAACTTCCACAGCGTTACTGCGAAATCCATTGAAAAATTAATTTTGAATATCTCACATATAAATATAACATCTCACATTGAATTTATTTATTGTCGATCGACATAAAATTGCAATGCGCATGACACTTGTCTCGTCTTTAAAGCATTCATCCCATAATTATAGTCTGTAATTAACAAGAAAATTTCATTTTTCGCCTATCAAAACTCCATTACTTCTCTGACACTATTTGATCTGATCCTCTAAGACTAATGCCACTTGCTTTTTAATTCTCTTACATCCGGAATTAGCAAATATCGGATTCTCCGGTGGTCCATAGGTGACAATGGACATCACATTGCTGGAATATGAAAAAAAATATTCATGTTCATACATATAATATTTGTTTATATCATATCTCAGGGCATATTTAATGGGACACAGAACATAACATATAAGTAAAATGATTTAACATTTACAATTTTAAGCATTTGGATTGAAATGTTATATTGAAGAATTATTTATGCCGCCAATGGACACTAATTGAAATTCGTGAATGTAATAATAGTTGTATTATCATATTATATTATTATTAACAGATCCAAAACAAATGTCTCAATAAACAGGCATTGGAAATGACCCAGTAGTAACAGAGATAAGAAAATCGTCTCTAACAACTACAGTGCCTAATGATGCTAAAGTTCATACCTTGTGCATTTCCAGAAAAGACCAACTCTTTTGCCTATAATACGCAAATTTATTTTCACACCCTAGTTCAGATATGCCATACAACTCAAGAACCTTTTCTACTTTCAAGTTCACAGTTGGGGATGGAAAATAGGGATAGACAGGATCTCCTTCGCTTAGGAGGAAAAGGAATAACTGAAACACATCATTTCAAGACACACGAGGCTTTACAAGCCTCCAAAATGTCATTAATTAAGTGCGCTAAAAATTTTAATTACACCGCCATGTTGTTAAGTTGTTTGCCACTTGGTCACTGCCACCCGTCCGCATGTGGCTTCAAATTCACCAAACCTCAATAACACCGTGTCTCAATCATACCACATCTCTCTCTTTCATACACACAGACACACAGTTCACACCTTATAAAAATTATCTTGTAAACTGTCAAAAAATGGAACAAAATAATTAATATGATGAAGAGACTGGATTAATTGAGTATTAAAAATATGAAGATTGGGATGGATCTGTTATTGGTCTTACTTCAAAAGAATACGTAGGCGCAAATGTGCAATATACTACTTGTAATCATCCAATGTGCCACAGTTTGGTTGGCCCTGATCTAGACCATCTAGAAGTGAGCAAGATGGGTTGGAAAAGCTCAATACATGCATAAGCATTAAAATAGCCAGGACCAATATCACCATCTGGTAGTAATTAAGGTTGGACAGAGGAGCCACCTATTGCCTTTTCTTCCAACCTTGGAATACTATTCGCATGTGCATGTTGAAACTGAAAGATGCTGGCATGTCATGGAAGCGAGGAAAGCAATAAATAAGTGACAAATATATTAACTATTTTAATGATTTTTATACTCACTCTAGATCCCTTCTCGAAGGTTTTTCATATCCCTGTTTCCTGAATTCAGCTTTCACACACATTTCTACGTGCTTCTGTTCCAATGGGAGAAACGGAATATAGTGATCGATGAGATGTGACGATATAGATGCGGAGTTTTTCAATCCACCTGAACATTTTAAGGTTTTATGAATGCATATATAATGGAAACACTAGGGTTCTCATGTGACTTTCAGAGATGATGTCATGTCTCACATTTATGGAAATTTCAAATTCTATTTGCGAAGTGTAAAAGTTCACTCCTTCACCTGTTCCCTATCACATAAAAGATATTCCAATACTATAAACATTTAACAAAAATAATTCCGTAGTTTTGGTGTAAACCAATCTAATGGAGCTCATCAGGACAAATATATGTCAATACAAAAATTAGCTCTGACACAAAAGTTTTACCACTCAACTGTGTGTCAACTATCAACACAATGCAAACAGCCATCTCAGCCAACGGTCAAAACACCGTCAATGTTATTTTGTACAATTTGTTTGTAAATGCTCTATCAATCAGCGATTCCCATCTCTTAATCATTGATTGTGTAAGTAACAAAAGTATACAGCTATTATTTTTGTGTTTTTTTCCTACAAAATTACTAAATTAAAAAATCCCTACATAAAAATAATTAAAATTTGTTTTAATCAGCTGTAAATAACTGGCAAAAATAGATGCCTTGAAAGTCATTCTATAGACATGGGTAGATATGCTGATATAATACATTTCAACTAACAATACATTAATCAAGGTTGATGCAACTATTGACTGGATTTTAAAAATAGATTCACCTTTTGAAGCAAACGACCCTTTACGCAGGATTTCTTCAAAATCTGACAGCTTTAGAGAATCCCTATGCTTGTTTAATTTCAAAACTTGATGGGCGACCTCATTCCCGTTTGTATTAGATAAAAATATGAAGACAGCTTGTCTGCGAAAATAAAGAAATTATTACTAGTACATAAAATTACGTCCGATAGAAATCACAGATTGGGTTTCGCCTTTCGGCATCTTCAGGAATTATATCACATGGATCTAATACAACTGACAACTGGTAAACAATCTGCATCTCATGCTTACATTCGAAAAGAATCACAAAAAATATAAACCCTAAGGCTAGGACCTGCATACAATATATATCTGAAATAAATCTAATTAACGAATTATTTTATTTATGAATAACATTCAAAATTGGCAATTTTTGAGTAGTGCGTACTTATGTAAGTTCTCATGACAACCATCATCAACTAAACTACCAGTGAAACAGATCTTGATCATTAAATATAAAGTGAAAATATTAAAAATGTTTTGTTATTATTTAAAATATGATGCCTTTTTACCGAGACCAAATAAATAGAGTTTGGCCAATCTCACCGATAATTGACACCATCTACAGTCTTGTGATGATCCATGAAAGGTTTAAGAACATCAAGTACACCTTCAGGTATATCATTCACTTCATCAAATATGAAGATGGCAGTTTCACATTTTTTTACAATATTTCGTATATCGTTTTTCAATGTCCTCTGTAAATTAAAAAATTTATTCAAGCCATTGATTGCAATTTTGAAAATGATTAAATATATAATTATTAAATTTGCAACACCTATAAAATATTAAGCATACTAGATACTTGATATATTGTAGCCTATGGCAAAAAACAAGCAGTTCCAAAAAAACTGCAAATAAATTTTTAATACCACTATGAAACTCATACCGTCTTAACCCTTTGAGTGGTGTCATCACAAGGTTGCGGCAAAGTGTTGCATCATCCGCTATATGTTACAATCATGATATTTTTTTATTGACCTATAGTGGCATAATTTCTACATTACTGTTATACGAATTTTTTGACAAAAAGTTAATATTCAAAACAAATTTGTAACCATACAATTCAAAGCAGACAAATCCTATTATATTCGACATCCTTCTTAAGAATATACTCATAGATTAACTGAATAAACATCTAGGCCCAAATTAGGATCAAAGCTCCTAAACGGGATACAAAACAGATTTATTACATGTAAAAAATTTCGAAAATTTACTCACTATTTCCCCAAAGATGACAAAAAACAAAATTCATAAAACTTACTGGAAGACACTTTACATCATTTTTTTTTTACAACAAAGAATGAATTTTACCTGATATTCAATGACACGCTTAGGGTCCGGAAAATCGTTTCTTCCAATGTACATCTTCATATATGAGCTCTCGTGTCCTCTTTTATAGAAAGCTTTGACTATAAAATTAACTAGATAGTTTTTACCCGTTCCAGGCCATCCATACAATGATATAGCCAGGGCTTTGTCACTGTCACCTCGCATTCTATTTGATTTGTAAGCATTTAATATTCTTACTACCTCATTTGCAAAAGGTTGGCCATATATATGCGACTCAAAATCTCTCCGTAGCTCTGAAAAGAAAAATTGTGGGCTTTGACATGAGTCAATCAAAGTAAATGGCCGTCTGCGTGTTCCAACAGCATGATAATTCATGCCAAAATCACTCATTTAGATGAGAAAATTAAACACCCACCATATTCTCTCAATCTTCTTGGTGGTAAAACATATTTTAAGTGATAACATGATGAGCGAGAGACAGTCCTGATCATTAAATATGTTATGGAAATAGACTAAAAAATGTGTTATATATATATTGTATTATTTATGATATCGACTGAAGGTGCTTGATGGAATTTCAATATCAAATTTGAATTGTTACAATTTTGTACGATTCGACATGTTTTGTCACTAACGACCCGGGATTCGCCTTTCGGCATCTTCAGACATTCTATCACACGGATGCAACATTCAATTAATAATAACTTTGGTAGATAGACAATGCTAACTGTTTATTGTATATCGTTTATTGTATTTCGGGCATTCTATCACACATCCGTGTGATAGAATGCCCGAAGATGCCGAAAGGCGAAACCCACGTCGTTAGTGACAAAATATGTGGAATCGTACAAAATTGTAACAATTCAAATTTGGTGTTATTATTTAAAATATTCAGTCTAAAACAAAAACATAGAAGTTATTTTAATAGTGACATATACAAAAAAAAAATATTTCAATAACCAAGGGAACTAAAGATAAACTATCCACTCTTATTTTAATATATATAGAAAAATCTGTTGAAATTTAAAAAAATGTTGAAAGTCACCGTCCACCACTGATGACCATAAATTCGATGTGGCCAAAAATACCTACGTTGAATATCGATCGGCAAATAGGCATCTGTGCAACATTCCAAGAATTGACAATATCCAAAATATGATCCGACCACAGCTCCGATAGACACTCCCACACTGGTAAGCGTAAAGAATTCGGCCACGCAACCGTGACATAGGAAGCCTATGGGCACAAAAATGCTCCATATTGCTTTATGAATCTTCATATTGCAACGATTCTACACGAATTGAAAAAGTTTAAAATATACGAAAAACAATTATTTACAAATATTAAGACTTTATCACAATACATTTATACAAAAAATTGAAGAACACTTTATAATATTTCTAAAGATCTGAAATAAAAATTTCGAAAAGATTACCGGTTTTAATTAATTTAGACTATATTATGATGCACATATTGAATTGAAAATATACAAGACTAATGTCACGTAAACGTCAATCCAGCATGTTTCACGCATTGCCCACGATAAAAAATATATAATATTTCGCCCATATGAGGTTTATTATTTTGAATGTATTAATATACAGTTTGCTGCCGTAATTAACTACGGACTAAAATTATTATTTTTGTAAGCTGCGCTTCTCTTCTTCAGCCCAAAAAAATTAATTACGGCTTGGAAACTATTTCAATAGATTAATTCTATCAATATCATGGAAACTTACAAGTCATATGAATTCACAAAACATATGATTAGGTAAGTTATAACGGTGTCACTATCGTTTGTGAGAATAAAGAAGCTGTAATCAAAACATACAAATAAAAATGTAGCAGTCAAATGTCCATCAAAATATTTTTGTCATAACCGATTTGTAATGAGTAAATTAAAGAATTTAATGTAAATATATGATTTTTTGCAATGAAATAAATAACGCGAACATGAATACTCTTTTGAATTTTTGAAACTTTATACAATACAAAATATTTTGTCATATTTTGCTCATCACACGGATGCAATAAATCTTCATAGCAAACGGCTTGCTCCTAGTATATACAAGCAAAGTTACATATGAAAACAATGACCCTAAAGCTAAGAATCCAAATATATCATAGTTAAAAAATAGCAATGTACTTTTTCACCGTGATATAATGGAGTTCTACGAAGTAAATGTCAATTCAATCAATTAATCCAAATATGTATTTGTAATAATTTTATTAACTATTTATTTGATTATGATGATATTCAATTTATATAAGATAATATTATAAACAATACATGCAGATAACGGATTATTAAATTATATTATTATTATTTTATTATTCAAAAAATAATAATTAATTACCATTAAAATGCTAGTTGGTATTTATATATATATGTATATATATATATATATGTATAGATGTAATAAATATTTGAAATGATTGATTCATTGAACAAAGCTTACGCGACGAACAGGAGAGAATTGGAAAGATTAAACTAATAGTTGAAAATAAAAATTAAATTAATTGAACTCTGTTTATTCCAAAAATTTCTTCATAAAATAATTTATGATCCCCCGTATTTTGATGCAATAATTTAACATCTTCAGTCGTGTCAAATTTGTAACGTGGATGAACGCTTTAAATTATTGCATTTACCGCGATTTATCTATATAGTGTGAGTCAGGCGAAACCGCATCGTGAGTGACAAAAATGTGGAATTCTGCAAAGATTCAACAATCCAAATTTGATATTTAAATCTATCAAGCATCCCTAGTCGATGACATAAAAGAAAGTTTTTAATTTTTGTCTATTATGTACCATCTGATATTTGTGACAGTAGATACCATAGATGATTATATTTGTGTACATACATAGCTTCATGTGGCTTCATAAACCACTATACTATAGTGTATAATCTGTGACTATACTTTAGGTAGCTTGATTTTCCAAACACAGTTACATGTATATCGATCGTCGCCTGAAACATTCTTTTATAAATGGAGCCGCTGACATTTCCCTCGCATTCTTTCTCCATGTCATGCCGCATTTGTTTACAGAACAAAACAGAAATGGTATCCATCTTTCAACTTCGCGATTCGCTTAGTATTTTCGAGAAGATTATGAAATGCAGCGACGTTATAATTTCGAAAGGTGATAACTATCCCGACCGCATATGCGGCGAATGTCTAAATGAACTCGATATCGCGTCTAGATTCAAACATAAAACTGAAGAATCCGACAGAATTCTCAAACAAGTCATTCATTCCGTAATACCTGAGAATAACATGAAACGGGAGCTTTGCGATAGCGACGTCTGCTCGATGCGCGATTACTGTCCATCGCCCTTTCGCGAAATAACTTATTCTGGCTGTGAAGACGATGTAAAACCTTTACAATATATCGATGGAAAGGATGAAAAAAATATTGTCAAATTTAAAATTCGTAAAAAACTTAACAATCGAAATAAATCAAAGTCCCGAGAAATTGCAAGGGACCTTTCTGTTTTAATAAAAGAAAGTTCCTTTCAACAATCAATCAATTCAAACAATCTTAGTGATGAGGCCGGTGCAGTTAAATTAGATTCACTCCCAGAGGTAGCCGAATATAATTCAAGAAAGAAAAAAAATACTGTGAAAAGGAACACTAAACAACCATATGAATTGAAATGTGAGACTTGCAATCTTCTTTGTCAAAATAAATGGGTGCTCAAGGTGCATATGAGGACGCACTCTGGAGAGAGGCCTTTTCAGTGTGAACTGTGTCTCAAACGGTTTGTCTCTAATTCTAATATGAGAATGCACAAACGATTGACCCATGATGACAACAAACAGGTGAATTGTTTATTCGTTTTTTTTATGTCCAAGTATATTAGACAAATTTGTCATTTATTTTTGAGTCTCACTTTTTTATTTGCTTCAAATTCATAAAAGAATTTCCTAAAAAAATAGCATTTGGAAAGAAACGTATTAGCAACATGGGGCGTACAATTTTATTTGTTGGAATCAGCATCAGTATGAAACCAAAAGTGCTCAGAATGCAATTATGCTTGAGGTTCAATTGGAAATAATAAATAATATTTTGCCCAGACCCATTTTATGTTAAGTAATACAAAAACACTCATTTAATAAAAATAGCTCACTTAAAAATTCAATGTCAATGAATAATTGGATTTCAAAATTGAATTAAAAAAACAATGTCTAGCAATTTTTTTCATTACTTTCAATTTTTATGTATTCCAATATGATATTCTTCAGTGCTTTTTTTGATTTGCAGGTATGTTCTGAATGTGGTAAATCGTTCAGCTGTCTCACATATCTAAAACGGCATCTGGTAATACATTTTGATGTAAAACCTTACGGGTGTACCATATGCGAAAAGCGATTCACCACCAAATCATATTTGAAAGAGCACATAGCCAGGCACAGGGGTGATAAGAGATTTTTTTGTGAGATATGCGGCTCTAAATTTATATCTGTCGTCAATTTAAAACAGCATATGCTTGTGCATGGTGTTCAAAAAAGAGATTTCAAAAGGTGAGAGTGCAGATTAACATCTTCTTTAACCTTTAACCGCCCAAGCATTTTTTTTGTGAAAGGTGATTTATTATGGTTCGCCTAAAATAACAACACACATACCAAGAGCCAATATTGTAACACAGATATTTATATTATTCATCACGATAAAAATATTTTTTGGAACCGAAAATTAAATTATTGAACGGTATCTCAAAGACATTATTTAAATAAGCTAATATTCATATTTTGAATACTATTTTCATAAATCAGTGTAACTCGATAGCGAAATGCACCATAATCACCGGTCCCATACGGGGCCGCTGGGCGTTTAAAGGTTAATGAAAAAAATGATTTAAACAATAAAAGCGCAATGTATTTATCATTTTAGTTATTAACACATAATTTTGTATACATAGCCTAGTTTGTAATTTCTACCCATTGCATTTGCATTCATCAGTTAATCATTATTATTAATAATAATAATTAATAGCAGATAATGCAATGAGTGAAATCAGTCCTGATCACAAATACAGAAATAGTCTTAAAAATGTGTTTTTATCATTTTAAATATAATGTCTTTCCACCAAGAAGTGACACGTTAACATCTGAAAGGTGATTAAAAAAAACCAAAGTACAAATAGGACATTGGATATTGAATATTTAATTTTTACTCATTTTAATAATAGTTGTGATGAGTCAGATTATATATCTTCTAAACTAAATGGTAGGCTAAAATAGTTACCAACAAACTGATAAAATCCTTTTGAACTCGATACTTTTTTGTCGACTTATATATGCTAACCTATGTAATATTTTATTAGACATCAGTGTACATTCTGCGATTACAAAACAACTGGTAAAGTAGATCTGGCGAGACACATTCGTAAACATACTGGAGAAAAACCATTCCGATGTCCGCATGACGGATGTCAGTCAGCGTTTTCTGGAAAAGCATCCCTGAATTTACATATTAGGTGAGCTTTAAAAGATGATTAGTCACAGCTTTTTTTTAACCATTTAGCCTCCCGAGACAATACATTTACATCATGTGTTTTTGATACCTAAATTCTGGTGAATAGCGAGAGTGGTGTTAAGTTGTAACATCTGGAAGTATACTTTGAATAAAGTATAAAATAATTTATTGTAATGCAGGAATAAATTGATTTGTTAACAAGGATTTAATATATACCTGGCGGTTATAGGTTTCATTGATTGATTGATTGAATTGGCATTCACTTGGCAGAACTCCATTATAATACGGTGAAAGAAATAACAATGTATTTTAGTTCTACAAAATTCTTTTCGACTTTTGTACAACTAAAATACATTGTTATTTTTTTTACCGTGTTTATTGATTGAATTGTATTAATTAGGATGCTGTTTGTCATAGTCAATTAAAGATTAACTGGATAACTAAATATTAGGTAGTATACTCTCACATATTCAGATTTTTTTACTCACCTGTCTCTACGCTGAGTTGCAAAGCTGAGGAATAAACGTTTTTTTGGAACTAAATACGAATCAAGTATTGAAAAATCGATATCCTACCCTGTCTTTTTGACTGGATAAAATGGAGCAAAACCTTCGGTTATTGCTATATTTTGAATGATTGGATTCACATAGAACTTTTGACTGTTGAATCTAACCAAATTATTGATGTCGTTTTTATGAACATAAGTAAATATTTTAAACCTTTTCGCCACTTTGAAGTCAAAAAAAAATCTACAGCATTGAAATTTTATCTATGATATTTACCGAATTTGTATAGATTTTCTTAAAAAATTAAAAATAGACCAACAATTTCGGCAAATACATAAAAATGTCCTGAAATAAAGGGATTAATACAAAGAGGGTTTAATATATTTTAATAAACTTTTTGTCATCTCCATAGAACTATGTAATGTCAGGCCATAGAGCATATTGCTATAACTTAAGAAAATACCAAAACCCTCAATTAAATTTGATTGTTTTTCCTTTTAATTCTCAGGATTCACACTGGTGAAAAGCCTTACTTGTGCAGCGAGTGTCCAGCCAAGTTTTCTCGCGGAGACAAATTTAAAAACCATATGCTCAAGAAACACAATATAACTGATGTGGGACCGAGTAAGAGATCAAAATTGGTAATCAGAGAACTAGCCGAGGCTGCAGAATTAGGTTCATTGTTACCCATTTCAATGGACATTTTGAAAATGAACAATAAATGTCCTGCTTAATGGAAATAATATATTAACTCTATGACCTATTTTTACCATGAAGGTCACATTTAAACAGACAGGGTTTTTCCATGGTTTGCGACCTTGGTTCTCAATTCCCAATGGATTGGTTTATTGTATGATAGATTAAAGCTATAAAGACTGATAAATTTGACAGCTACATCAATTAATTTATACATCTAATTAATCTTATACATTACTAAATAAAATACAGATATCTCTGTTGATTTCGTTTTCAATGTAAGTTAAGGAACATGTGATTACACTGGTCAGTATCTACTAAAGTATTTTATTTCTTTTGGGGAAGATGTGCTGACATAAGATGAATATATGCTCTGATGTGATTTCAATGTAACACCAGTGAAAATATATTTTCACTTGAAATATATTATGGCTATAACATACATTACAAATAAAAATAATCTCAATACAAAAACAATGATTTTTAATGTTATTTGCTCAATAATACTAATAATACAATCTTAAAAGAGGTGAAACATGTGAGATACTCAAAGTTATTTTATGTACTTTTATGTAACCGACTTAAAAGTGAAATACACTTGGGTCTTATATAACACGGTTATATGGTTCCACATAAACCTCGTGTTATACAAGGTTTATATGAAAGTTCATATAGAAGTATGATTTTCGTTCCAAAAAAAAATGACGATAGTTTATATAAATATGTACTTACTTTAGTTTTTTTTAATAAACAAACATACATTTACACATTAATTGAAAGAAACTTCAATAACAATATGCCTTTTTTTATTTAAATAATAAAAACAGATTTTTTTAGTACTTATTTCCACAATATATTTTTTGATCAGGACCGGTTCCGCTCATCGCGAGCATTATCAACTGATAGAATACAATTTACAAACAAGTCTATTTATACAAAACAAAAAATTTATTTGAGTTAAAGGTAGTACGTGTACAAAACCATGGGTTCAAGAACTAGGAAACAATTTACATAAAATCATACAATATTGATACAAATAAAGTAAATTAGTATAAAAATTAAATATTTATCAAAAAAATGTTGATCAGATTTCCACTATATATTTTCAATGATATTTTGTATTTAGTCTATGGTGAAATTCAAAACGTCATTTCCTCTCCTAATTACTCCGCGGGACTATTTTCTTTAAATATATTTTTTTTATATGCATATTTGAAAAAAAACGCAGAACCACCTTGGCTATCTCAGTTACCGCCCCCTGGTGTATGATGTTGACTGATTATGACGTCCATCCATAGACATTATATAAAAATTTATTAGTAAATGCTTCATAATTCCTTTAAGATTATCGTTAATTGTAAAGACAAATTTAACCAATTCAGGATATGTACAGTTGTTATTTTAAAAAAAAATGAGAACTATATATATAAATATATATAAATATCACCTAGTTTTGCAATCGTGATATTGAGCGAGGAGAGAAATTCCCCAAGATCGTTGAAAATTTTAAATTGAAAAAAACTTATTGATCAAAAAGAGAAATTAACTGTTTTATCGGATAAATGATTTTTTTTATTCCAAAAGCGATCTGTTTGAGAATTATCACCTTTTCAATTGTTTGTAAAATTATATCTTTTGTTCATAAATACAGATTTTTTTACCATAGCCTATATATTTAAACTGTGTATACTTGAAACAAAAAATTAATACTCGACCAAATATTGTATAACAGTGATTTTTGTTTTTCTCAGCTTTTTCTTGGCATTAAAAAAATTTTAGGCTCCTTACTTCTCTAAATGTGAATTCTTTAAATATTTTTTTTTTGTTGAAATTCTGTAGTATTTCTACATGTTTAGACATTTTTTTGCATCCGTGTGATACAATGCCTGAAGATGTCATCGTGAAACTCGAGTTATAAGTGATGGAGGATTGTAAAATTTTACACAGCTTTAACATTTCAATTGAAATTCCGTTAAGCATTTCACATGATATTGAAACTATACGTTACAACAATGAAAAATATTTTATTAATACTTATCTGGCAATACAGACAATAGAGAATATTCTAGAAACGTAATTTACTGTCAAACATTTTTCAGACGAAGCTTGAGTTGTTTCCGATTCTATACACAAGTTGTGTTAGTTATCAAGTGGTGTATTATCCGTTTTAGCCATGGCTTCGATTAAGATTGAAGAGGTATGTCCGAAAAGTTGAAATGCTTTATTCCCTCCAGACAGAATGTACTTCTTTCTTCATGTGTATGACTTTTAAAAATTCTATTTGAGTCACATCGTGTAAACATGATTTTGTCTTATTATGATCTTCGGTTTATTTAATCCACATATTGCAGGGAAAAGATGAACGCGGAGGAAATTTGGTAGTTATTTATGTGCCTAAATCAAATTTATGTAAATACTACATTAAATTTCTTTGGCAAAATGGTACTCTTCCCAGTTAATATAATTGCTACAGTTTCAGGAATATTTCTTCACGAATGGGAAAATGCCATTTTATTAAAAATCTGGGAAAACTATAGAGTTATCGTGAAATTTTATTGTAAAATGTAACTGCCTGTCGGCGATGAGAAAGTGTCAGAATTATTAAAAAAAAATTTTTTTGCGAGTCTCTTTATTAAACATTGCAGCCGATTTTTAGCAAACTAACAAGAAAAATTAAACACTCGGAACAAAGTACGTAATCAATAGTTACAAACGAAAAACTCGAAACATTTCAAGCTCATTCTGAATTTACATCAATTCCTACACTTTACACAAAAAATGACAAAATACATTAAACAAAAATTATAGTACATAGAGTGTCAGAGTCCTCATAAGGTCATCATAACTATCACTAAATTCTTTCTACTTTCTGTACTTCTTGTGAAAGCGAGTCGTCCTTTTGAGGTCTACAACCATAATTGACAATTAAAAGCACTCTGATATTAAGTTTTCCCAGGAATTTTAAGAAGGCTTTATTGAATATTAATTATTTTGATTTGGCTCTTTTCTGTTGACAATGCTTGCAATTAGCAAAAACTGGTCCTCATCTTAATAACATAAAAAAAGTTTAAATATTACATTGATAAATTAACATTGTGTTTCATGATTTAAGTATATTGGCTTTCCACCGAGAAGTAACAGTTAACTTAAAATTTATTTGGCTTGTGGATGTGCTATGTTTTTATATTATTTATTGGTTTATTTTATTCCAACAATGGATTTCTTTTCTTTTTACTGACTGCAATGAATTTTCCTAGATAATGTTTTTGTCCTTAATTTTTTGTTCACATAAAAAAATATAGAGAGCGTGCGCTGTATACGGCAGCTTTTTTGCAGTTGAACGCGTTTTCGACTGTAAATATAGTTTATAATATTTTTTGAAATAATCAAATGTTAATTGGTTCCTATAGAATTTTTTTCAATGATAAAATACAATATATTTCTTGTGTTTCCTGTTTATTTTAACAGTTATTATTTTTCATACAAGAGCGGTGTAACGGCAGTGCCCACAACTGTTTTGCGCACCATACGCGCTGTCAGTGCATAGCTGCCATACATATACAAAGAGTTAACAGCATTAAGCTGTGTTTGAAACCAACGTAGAGTATCGTAATATTATAATTTTCCTATAAGATTGAAAAAAAAATAAGTCTTCCTAGGAAATACTGGATATTGAAAAAAACTTGTGATATTAAATATTTCCTTTTATGTATAAATAAATCTCCAGTAATTTTATTGACACTGTGTTCCAATAATTTGTTAAATTAGTTATTTTTTATTAATTGCTTTTTGCAGGTTAAGCGTGACATAGAAGAATTGGAATTGCTTCAAAAGCAGGCAACGCGTAGACACGTGAGCGATGTCCTATCTCTGGAAATCAGAAAGTTGGGAACCGAGCTCATCAAATTGCAAGAGGAAAAATTGAAGGAGCCCACTTCTTCTCCTGGTGTTAACACTGTTGAAACAAAATCAGCAAAAGATACCAAACATTACCATGTTAAAATAAATGGATATGGTGTGCTATATTTCTAGATATCTTTTAGTTACAGCAATTTTTACTTTCAGTTGAATTCCGATTTATGCGGTTTTAGAATATTTATTGCCTCCTTAATTTGAGCTCATGCTTTTGACACAACAATGTGTGACAAAAAAAGGTTCCTTATGTTGCAAATTGATGTAATCCAGTGATATACAACCTCTTTAATGGCAGAACCAATTTATCCATTATCCAATTGATTGCAGGCTACTGAGATTTAAAGCAATTTTTTCAGTTCAGTCATACATCGTATTATTTTCAATTTAATAACATTATTTCCCATACATCCTTAATATGAAACTATAGCAAATGTTATATATATATTTTTCGGAGAACTTAAGTTAGAATACATGTAATGATAACAATGATCTAATACCAGAAGTTGAATTAAATAATAATCTACTTCTCACTGGTCACACAATAAATGTCATATTTTGAGCATGAGGCACACTGTTTGACTGTAGGCTGTGCACCATTGCTATCTATATATCTCAAACTATTAAATAAAGTTAAATTTATCCATTATAGTGTATCGCCTGATATTTCATTTTGTGTACATTTGAGAGTAAAAATTTAATTATATAATAATGATGACTTTTTAGGATTTTTTTCAATTAATGTTAGCCCCCAATTTAAAGCTTATTTTTATTTGCCCTTTAATACATCTATTAAAGGAGGTATCTCAACAAAAGTATTTTGCGAGAACTGCTTGTTAGTCAGTGACTCAGCCTATCTGTTTTCGAAGAGGGTAGGCATATCAAGGGTTAGGATAGGACTTGGTAGCTGATTGCTTTAATCGAACAATTAATATAAATCAATTATATCAATAATTTTTTGGATATTATTTTTGTGCAGGGTGGGACCAGTCTGACAAATTTGTCAAAGTATTTGTGACCCTCAAGAATGTTCACACTGTCCCCGAGAAGGATGTGTTTTGTAAGCTCACTGATCGCACCATGGAGTTGCATGTGAAAGATCTCGAAAATAGAGACTACAGTTTGGTCATCAATAACCTATTGGAACCTATCAATATTGAAGCGTGCTATTGGAAACAAAAGACAGGTAAATCAGGAATGGGGGTAGCAAATACTTTATCCTAAATATAAAATTCTAACCAACCGCTGTTTAATAGTTGTCTTTCACTGAAATAATCATTGATTTCGCTTCAATTGATCAGTTTTTTTTTAAATTAGGATAGCATATTTAAAATAAAAAATGTAGTACTGTTCCACCAAGAATAACTTTAAATTTCATTACTTCTTTTTGGTGTCGTTTGGCATTAAGGTTTGCCTTGCCTGTGAAATTCTTAAATCACTTGTATGAAATAATCATAATTTATTTGTAGATATGGTAGTCATTTTCCTATCCAAGAGTCGACCTTTCTCCAAATGGTCCCACATGACAGAAATCGAAAAAAGATTTGAAGAAACTAAAAGTCAGAAATTTAAAACTGAAGGGATGGATAAAAAGGATCCTCAAGATTCTCTCATGGGCCTCATGAGAAATATGTGAGTTATTTTTTTTTATTTACGGCATTCCTGAATAATTTATTAAAATTATTTCAAGCATATATTTAGCTAAAAGACAAGGGAGGGGTTCATATTTTTTCATAATTTCACTTGTATTGTTTATAAGTGATTCAAATTTTGTCAGCTCTATCGTTTCGGTTTGATAAAATGCCCAAAGATGCCGCAAGGTGAAACCCGTGTTATGAGTGAAAAATCATGTGAAATTGTACACCTTCAGATGATATTCTCAATGTTAATTTATATTATTTGACACATTTATAATATATATATTTTAAAAACATAATTTAAATTAATTGTTAATAAAAAAATATTGAAATGATTTTCTTGCAAGAAATGATTAATAGGTTTTGCATTTGCATGTCAAATTTGGGAGTAAACAGTTTTTATTTAAATAAAACTAACTCCTTATTAGACACAATGACTGGTTTCACTCATTGCGAGCATCGTCTACTGATACAAAACAGATTGCAACAGAACTATTTATATAACATTTTGAGAAAATAATTGAACCATTTGTTTAGTATACCTGGTAATTATTAGCTCATTTTTGCATAAATAGCCTTGTTTTAATTTGCATTGCATCAGTTGATAATGCTTGTTATAAACTATACCGATTCCGATCCTGATATTATAAAACTGTGGAAATAATACCAACCGCATAATTGATTATTGATATATAATGCCTTTCCCTCAAGGAGTGACTGTTAACATCTCAAAAGTGTGTAAAGATTTCAATGGTAACTTTTAATTAACACTATATATTATTCATTGTAGGTATGAATCGGGAGATGATGATATGAAGAGAATGATAGCAAAAGCCTGGACAGAAGGACAAGAGAAACGCACTAATAATATAGATACAGATCCAGTGATAAATTGAGTCTGTAATAAATTGTATATTGGGGTTGACATTTAAAGTTATCATTCTTCAGAACATTACCAATTATTCATATTTTCTATGGAAACAAATAACTCTTAAAATACAAGAATTCATACAAACTCCGTGTCTTTGTGATAAGCATTATGTGTTACATTGGACACTAACTATTGCATGCGGCAATTTGTCCATAGGGGGACTAGAAAGTGTATTGATTATATACTCATGTGAATTATATAACAAAAATTGATGTTAGATACATGTATAGATTTATCATTAAAACTAAGCTTCTACAAAAATTCTTTATTTTTAAAATGGAAATGAAATAAATTGCAGAAATTCATTCACTCTCATATAATGATTTTCAAAACGTTGACCAACACTTGTTCAAATTTCATTCTCGTGAAAGCACTACAAAATATAAAATGTCTTAGTATTTTGCAAAATAATTAGCTACTATGAATATGTGAATAAAGATCCAGAAAATATTATGATTTTTTTAACCCTTGCTGAAATATCCAATTTTGCATCAGGGAGAGGATAGGCCAAGAGGGTAGACTAAGCAGTGCATGTTAAGCAAAATTGCTGCAGGATGTTATCTTTTGCCTGATTCGTAATATCCATGGAATTATCATTTTTTTTTTACATTGAAAATCTTAAGAGTAGTTCTAACAGCTAGTGAAACCGAATACAAATTTATTATCGCATAGAGGAGTTACTGAGTCAATTCAATCAGCATTATTATTCTTCTGAAATTTACATATTCAATCCTCATTAAATTATACAATCTCCCATTATACTCCATAATCAATTGGCATTCAATCTGTATCAGTTTTTTATCTTAGTTTAATGTTCGCCATCATGACAACAAAAACAATCGGATCACAAAAAAATGTGCAGTATATAATAATACCTTCAAAAACTGCCACAAAAAATAAAGTTTGAACACAAGACAATCTAAATTAATATTTCTTTCAAGTAATAAACTTGATCATCACTATTAGATTTGGTTTACTTTTTGCAAGCTTCAATTCAAAGTGTAAGTCACTTTACGAGTGGGAATTGTTTAAGTCACATTTCGCATTGCAGTCTGTCAAGAGATAAGTTTTTAGGCTTTCTGATTATCTGATCACTATAGGAGTACCACATAATAACAAGAAACTAGCAATAGCAGACCAACTTGTCAGGAATGCGCTTTGGACGCCAGCAGATTCCAGTATCATATTTGATCAGACTGTTGTGCTTCAAACACCAAATCAGCACCAAATTGACAAACAATTGTATAATATATTTTTTTCTTTTTAATAAAAAGTAAAGTACACCCAGTCCTTTTTTTACGCGATACATTGGTTCCAGAAAATGGCGCGTAAAAAAATCACAACTATCATATAATTTGATAATTTGGTTCCAAAAATTAAAATATCACGTGAAAAGGTACCAGAAACGTTTGAAAAATCAAAATTTGCTCTTTAAAATTCGTGCAAAAAAAAATATATATTTTCATGTCTTTATTGGTTATAAAAATATAATGAGACTTTAAAAATATTTTTTTTTTCACTTATATGAATTATTTGCTGCTGTCACTCTCGGTTGCGAAATGTCATCGTTTGCAATTTTTTGAACGAAAATATTGAATTTTGTATGAATCTGAATTTTGCTCGCATTCTTGTATATCGGAATATGTATGAAAGCCAAGTTAAAACAGTCTTTTGAATACTCGTGCAGATGTTAATTATTTTATTTTTAAATGCTTTTTACTTCAAGAGTAATATTTTTATCTTCGGTTAGCGTTTATTATTTAACATTTAAAATATTTGGATGTCATTGGAGGGCATTTATTTGACATAATAATTCAAAGTGGTAAAATTTATGGCCGAGAAAAGTGCTATTCAACGAATTTAATAAATGCATTGTGTTTAAATAAGTTTACGAGCGGACACACATCCCATGATTTTACTCAATAGCATTATATTTCTTTACACACCCTAAAACATAAATTCGCATAATATCCGATACAATTGTCAATATTTGGCAATTGTATGTGTATTTAAAAAAGTGCAATGCTTTACAAAATTAAGTTTTAAAAATACACATTTTTTTTTATTTAAAATAATTATGAAACATACACGCCTAGCATGATATGTAAATTTCTTCTTTAAAACAAATTTGGGGAAAAAATTATATGAAAACGATAGAAGCCCGTAAAAAAATGTAACGGTGCCGTCCGAAAAAATCGCGTATAATCGAATTTGCGTAAAAAAAGGACTGGGTGTAATATATTTTATGAATAAATATTATTTTTTCCCCCAGATTTATTAATGTTTTAAAAAATCTATGAAAATAATTTATTACATGATATAGAAAAAAGAAATAAAAATATTTTGGTAAAAAAACACTTTGTGACCAGGCCATAGACAGATATACTATTAGGTAGTTCGGAAAGAAATGACCATTTTTTTTTGCGTCACTTTAACGTCAGTTTGTCAACAGTTGCCGTTAAGTTAGCACATAGTGGTTGGTATCATTTTAGAGCTCTATTAGTACTCTTTGTATTTTGACGTTTTATTTATTTTTTGCAGCTGTAGAAAATTTCAGAAGTCTGAAATCGAAGAAACTCATTTGCGCCATATCATGCTGATTTTGTTTGATAAGGGATTGAAATCCAAAGAAGCCACACTGACCATTTGCGATGTTTGTGAGGACATTGTGAAGCTTCGAAAGTGCTCTAGATAGCTTAAAATATTTAAAAGTGGTGATAAAAAGTTAATGGACAAACCTAAAAGTGGAAGACCTAAAAAAATCGATGATGACACCCTGAATTCGTTAGTAGAATCCGACCCGCGCAAAGAATTGAGGAATTGTCATGAACTTGGATCCCCGAAGACAACAGTGTACGATCATTTGAAAAGGCTCGGGAAAAAAACAGGCAAGGAATTTGGGTGCCGTGCCATCTTTCTCCAACGGCCTTGGATCAACGAGTAACTATTTGTGTTTCTCTATTATCCAGACACAAAACGGATTCATTTACTCAGAAGAATAATTGCAGGGGATTAGAAGTGGGTCCTGTACAGTAATTCGAGAAGAAAAAGACAATGGTTATCGGCAAAGCAGGTGCCTTTACCTACTGCTCGGCTAACATTGACCCTTAAAAAGGTTCTCCTTTGTGTTTGGTGGGATGTTATAGGAATAATTCACTATTAATTATGAAAACCTGGTTGAAATCATTACTACAGAGGTTTGTTGTGCCCAATTGGAACGTTTAAAAGAGCAATTGCTAAAAAAACAATCGGTTTTGGTCAACAATCAGAGGCGAATTAAAAAAATGGTCATTTCTTTCCCAATTACCTAATATATGACAATATTTTTTTAAATTGAATTTGAATTCAAGCACATGTGTATTATAATAACAATGCATGAAGATACCAAAACGCAAAACAAGGGACAATGGTGATAAAACATATAGGATTTAACAATATTTGAAATCGACATTGCATCAAGTATTTCCAGTTGATATATCAAATTTTGACATCATTTTGAACTCACGTTGGCACAACGGGTTTAAAGCAAGAAATTAATTTATGGGATCACATCACTTGTTGGCGTATTGTGATTTGTTTTCAATCTTGAATCGTATTGACTGACCTAACGACATAATCTGAAAGTCATTATTTTCATAGCGAATGAGATTATTTGTCATTGTTTGGCAACTTGTAGGGATTCAGATTGACAAGCGAGAGTTTGTATCTCCACAACGGCTCGTAAAGTGGTAAAATTAATTCAAATGTACACAGAAAACTAATGGATCGTGTATTACTGCATATTACTGAATAGTTTTCCCCAAAGCTCTTCACTTCACACAAATAGTTCTACTGCCGATTGGTACTTCTGTTGCTTGAAATATGCGACAAAAGGCGCGAGAATTCGAAAAAAAAATGTAGCTGACATTTCCATTCATGTAATTTTGATTACTTACGGTTGGTATTACTGTTGCTTGGATTACTAAGGAAACAGCGCGAAAATTAAAAATATTTTTGTGGCAGAAGAAAAAATAGGTACTTTTGACACAAGATACTTTATTTAGAGAAAACAGTTATACAACAGTATTCAAAAACAAACAGAATAACTTCAAATCTGCACTGCCTTACATAAAACAAATTATTATTTATTAAACATATTATGAATCTATTTGAGTAAAATTTTAAATATTCATTGGGAAATAATGTTGATTAACATTTTTATCCACACTATTACACATATTATTCTGGAATGAAATAGGTGATGTACAGGTATACCATATTATATATGAAAGGTAAACCAGTGAGAATTTAAGCCCCCAAGACCTCCCCCGCATATAGGGGGTATCTGTCTGGCAGCTGTATATGGTTCTGGGCAGTAGGAGGCAAAAGCTGAAGACACGAAACACACACAATCTTCACCATCTATACCTTCTTCTTAACATCGAGATCTTCATCTTCCGCCACGGGGAAGAAAAACTCCCAACAACTAAAACACAACTCACCAGCGATGAAAGAGTAAGAAGAGCATTAGCCCTTGGCCCCCCAGAAAAAAATGTAACTACACCGAGAGAGAATTTACACATTTATTTGTTTTCTTCAGTTGTTGTTCCTCGCCCAAAGTAAGGAAACTTTCTGCAATAGCTTTAAAACTGAAGAGGAAATTAGTATAAAAAACTTTCTTTAGACTAGTATATTATTTTATGGATCGGGTTTAGCTTAGTAAAAACCTTGTTATTGATCTGTAAGTCTAAATCAGTTTTTTTTTATAATAAATTTATTATGATTTTTTAAGAAAGTCGGTTAAGATATATATGTTTATGAGTAGATTTGTTTATGGTTATAGTGTATAATGTGTGTTTATGGCATACAATCAGTGAAGATGGCGGCCCTAGTCAAAATTACGAGATATTCTGCTCAATTAATTAACAGAAAACCTGGATTACTTTACACGGCAGTAAGAAGCCGTAAGTATTTTTTCTTTCACTTTAATCATTAATCTTCAACCAGTTAACCAATGCCCAGTCTTTGATCATGGTTATCAGTTACGTCATAATTTTCGAATGACAGCTGACTTGAAAACTTATTTTATATAGATTCTTAGGAGACGGTATAATCAACTGAAATTAGAGGACTAAATCTTTGTCATTCGGAAACTCGTAAACGAACGAATGTTGAATATTTTTGCATTATTTTTTGACATCTGCTTTGGCTGGGTATTTATGGTTCGTGTATTATTCAATCAGGACAAATTGTTCTCAGGACTATTTTGAAGTTTTCTATGAATTTTACAATCATTACATACTTTAATTGTTATGGAAAATCATCGATAATATCAAAATTAGTATTATCTTATCTGAATATTTTTAAATAAATACTGGTAAAAAAAATATTGAAATACTCAAATGCAGTTTACTTTACAAGCTTGAAAATTTACAAATTTTTTTAATAACAGGAAAAATGCAATTTTACTGTGTGAATATGAATGAACTTGATTTCTATAGATTCAGCGATTACGTTGTTGAAATTCAAACTGATAAATTCAATATTGACAAATCTGTAGGAGAGTGGTTAATGTTTTAAGATATAGCTTCAATTTTTTTTATTTGATTGTGAAAGCTAAGCACAGAAATTTTTACAAATTTATTTTATTAACTGAAAAAATGTTCATTGCTCTTAGTCACATCAATGTATTTGAATAGAATCCATATATCAACAGCAAAATGAATGAATAAATATGTCCATGCTAGGTTTCAAGCATGGTCACATGGCAATCAAATAGAACACCCATAAAAACAACTCGGTACGCAAATGATTTTATCCACTTCCTGCTCAGCCGCAAATTGGAATGGCGATTGATAATGGGCTCCATGCAGTTGGACACACTTCTCAGTGTTAAGAAATATTAATCTCAACAGAATTATTGTATTTCTATATTTTCTAAGATTATTTTTTGAATACCACTCTTTTCAGCTTAAGTTCACTTAGAAGCTCATAAGGATGAATACAAAATATGTTATTTATTTTTCACTTTTAATGTGTTAAATGTGACTATTTGGCAGAAAAACACTATATATCTATAAATAAAGGACAAATTTGTTTCGCTTGCAACGGGTGAAACCGATCCTGATTATTGTATTACAAAATTACGGAAACAGTACTAAAATGTGTTTTTTAATTATTTCAATCAGTTAATAATTATCTATTTTTAAATGTAGCTTTTCCGAAGATTGTATGAACGTTTTCTGCTGATTTATATATAAATTATTTCAACAGACTGGAACAAAGATTTCAAACCGGGTCCCGTACCGCAGACAGAAGAGGAGCGTCGAGCAGCTGCTGAGAAATATAACCTCCACCCTGACAAATACGAAACTTATCCTGATGATGGAGCCGGATTTGGAGATTATCCTAAGCTGCCGATGATTTCCACCGAATCGAGAGATCCCTTCTATCCTTGGGACTACCCTGAACTTCTCAGGAATTACAATGAACCAGTGGGGTTTTTTTTTTTCACTAGCGTGCCAGAACAATTTGCTTTATAAGATTCTTATATAAAACATATTTGAGATATACTGATGATGAGTCTCTCTTTCTCTTTCATTTTTCTCAAAAGTTCACACTCAAGAAGCACACAGTGTGTTCAATATTAATTTTCTATCAATTTTGCGCTTTTTAATTTAACCTTTTTCCTTTACAGATTAATGTTTATGAAGAATTGATCAACGACACACGTTATAATGTGAGCTATCAGCATCTCATGCCTCTGAAGAAACAGTTCATGATTTTGTTCACGGTCTTGGCAACCTTCACGGGCTTGTATATATTTTTTGAAGACAAAAAAGAATTCCCATCTGTATTGGCAAAACAAATGCCTAATTCAGGAACAACTCATTACCTGTTCGATGATCCATCGGGGTCCTCTGAGCCTTCACACCATTAATGAAACTTTCAACACTGCAAATACCCATTTCTAAGTGGAACCAATGTGAAAAACACACCCGATGATGATGAACATATATTTTGTCGGTTAGACCTCTGTCTATATGTTTGCCCACTGTGTAAGAATTACAGGTGGGGTGGATTATTGATCGATTCACATTTTTTTGTTACCAATTCATTGTGAAAAATGTAAATTGATAATTCAGTAAATGTACGATTTTGTCACCAAATATGAAAATGGCAACTTTTATCCAGCTCATCCGCACTTCTCACGCCGTGATCTTCGCATTTGCCATTGGTAAATGTAATCATAGCAGAATATGAATCTTCGCACACATTCATTGTTTACATTATGGAAATGAATATTTCTCTCGTTTCATTAAAAAATGAGTTATGCGCCAATATTGACAAATTATTTATTCAAAAAGATCATTTGTGAAGAATTACACTTATGTTGAAACTGTAATCTATCATGAATGTAATATGTTAATATCTTAGAAAATTTCAACATCTTACTAAAATCTGTGTTGTATTTATGAAATATTATAATAATGTATAAAGAGTATACTTTAATAGAAAGAAATGAAAATTTAACCCAGGATTATTTTTTGTTTGAATTATCTAAAAATCAGATACAAGAGATAGAGGGGCTTTAATTTACTGCAACAGGTGGATTGCTTGCCCATGAATACCGATTCTTGTAATGTCTATTTTCTTATTCATCAACTCTTTTCAACGATGGAATATCTTTAACTTCAGATGATTTATATTAAAGTCGTCACCTTAATTACACACACAATTAATCGGCGTCGATGTGAAGGGTTATTGATTCCGCTGTAATATATAAAAAAAAACAAAATCATGTATGTAAGTTTCATGCCCTGTATGCAATGGGTGTACTTCACTGACCAAACGTTTTTCACGTAATTTTTGCTGTCATAAATGTAAACGTGCCAATGATGAGAGCGTTAACAATGTTCAACGGTATTGATTCTGGAATGAGTCAAGACAGTAGATTTTGGCTGAACTTGCTCAGTTGACTTCTTTACAAGTTTCTAATGTAACCTTTATAAATCATTTCTATGTTGCACAAATGATAAACTTATAAGATTTGTAACCTATCAAATAAATAAATACAATAATAGGTCACTTTTAAGGTGTTAACTGTCACTTCTTGATGGAAAGTCATTATATTTTAAATAATAAAAACACATTTTTTTAGTACTTATTTCCACAATATATTTTTTGATCAGGACCGGTTTCGCTCATCGCGAGCATTATCAACTGATAGGGTATCTATCAGTTGATAATGCTCGCAATGAGCGACACCGGTCCTGATCAAAAAATATATTGTGGAAACAAGTACTAAAAAAATGTGTTTTTATTATTTAAAAAAAAAACAATAATAGGTGGTATGCCTTGTGATTTCATTTACAGATGTATCCATCTATACAGACCTGTGTCTATAAATATGGCTATGGCATTATCGAAACTGGGCTTAACCAAAAAGCATGTTAGAAGTTAAGCTCTTGAAATGTGACACACATGTTTTCCGCTTTTTGAAGCATCTTCAGGCTGATGATACAGGTGGCAGAGTTTTAAATTTGAGATATTCTAATCTCGTAAAGAATCATATTTATGAAATTTTTATATAAAATGGTATAGCGCAGTGCCTGTTTGGCTTTTAGGTAAAAATGACCTGTAGCATACGAGTTATTGATTCGACAAAAAACGTATTTGCCACATTTCTTTATTCAATGAAATGAAGAATTGCAACTAAAAAAGTTTATTCAAAATATTAATGATTGTGTGATATTCTTAATCATAATTGTGTGTGAAAATAGGTTCATTCAACTGTAATATAATTTTGACTGGATAAAAATCAGTGAGTTAGTTTCAGCTTCATTTTTTCATGACACTACAATACTAAACATGGTTTCTATGAAATTGTTACTTTTTCTTCAGGTGAACACTCATTGTGATTTTATTATTATTTGTTTAAAATGAAGGAATACTTTTGTTAACAGGTTAATATTTGGAAATAAGTCGGTAGCCATGTATAGCACAGGGCAAAAAATCAGTTCAGTTCAACTACTTTCCTAAAACAAATAAACAATCATTATAAATCCAAATCCATGTCAACGGCCAAAGGAAACAAAAATTTGTCTTAATTGAAAGTAAAAACTTTTAATGATCAGTTAATTTTCATTTTCGAAAATGCTTTTCCAAATTTTAAATACTTAAAACATCCTTCCCATATCGATTTATAAAGAAAAAATGTTTTTATGGTTTTATTTTGTTGCAATTAAAATATAAAAATCTTAATTTAGTACAAATTAACTCTACTCTCTTCCGGTATCATACAAATTATCATGTCTCAAAACCCATGTCAGATTAGATCTTGCTATCCATATCATCACCACTCGCTCTTGGATTTTATCATCTGTTGCTGTCTGGGGTTTGAATCCCTAGTTTGAGATTGATATTTACAATTTAGGGATATTTTCAATCACTCTTAACACCGTTCCTTAAATGTAGAACAACAATTAATTAGTTCTAACCTTTTTAATCACAGATGTTAAACTATTATCACAACTCCTTTTTTTCAGTATTAAAGATAGGTGCTGACGATCTGTCTGCAGTTGAAGATAACTATCATTTGTAGATACTTGTGAAATATTCTTCCTCAAGATCGTATAAATCCGCAGCGATGTCATCTCGCAGAGACATCAATTTTTGATCACACTCTTGCTGTTTTGTTCTGAATAATTTAGAGTTTTGTGTGATAGCTTCATTCACCGATGGAAAGTCATTCAATATCAAATATTGCTTGATATCAGATACCAGTTTCATTAATGATTCTCCTGCCCTCACTGAAAGCATTCAAAAGACCCTAAGATTATTAAAAAAAAAAAACTATTTCATTATCACTTGGAGTTAAGTGCTTGGAGCTTTGCATTTTATATATTTGTAAGTATTTGTTGTCAAAATACATACGATTGTAATATTTTAAAATTTAATAAATCAAACAGGAGTTTATAGCTTCATTCCTTAATCTGTGGAGATTAAAATCAAGACTAGAAGCTCAATAGAATATACCAGCAAAATGAATTTAGATAGTGGTGAATGTTTTAATTCCTTATAGTTACAAAATATTTACACCTTATTTGATAATAAAGACAAAATTTAATTAGAAAGGGTAATAGCCAAACTATTATAATTGTATACATAGCATGTTGACTGCGGAAGGAATGTTCAGCACATCACTTCTAAAATGGCACGAGGCAAACAATTGGGTGTTTAAGTAAGCATACAAATGTAAGCCAACTGCTTAAGTGACTGGCCATAACGGTCTTGTAGCCCCCTAGATGTTTTTAAAGGAAACTGTGGCTAGGCGCGTATTCTGAATTCGTGCTAATTCCTATAGGAAATTCCCATTTTCTCTTGCAATTTCATGAAAATGCCAACAGTTGACAGATATTGATTTGTTCGCGCATCGTATAACATAATTTTAGAGAGTAAAACGGATTGGTAATAAATACGATTTAAAGCATGATACACATTTCTTTTAAACCAATTGCTGCAAAAGAACAGCAAAATTCTCTGAAAAAACAAACATTCCAATCAAGGAAACTGTCAATTAGAAGAGAAATTTATTTTACGAATCACTCTTTTAAATAAAAAATTAACTATTTTTCATGCGATTTTCATGAATGTCAATTTGGCATTTTTCTCTTCTTGAATAAATTTAAATTAGTGATACTTATAAAATTTTGAGGAATAAGAGAACTTCATATTTATCGAAGTTTTAATAAATATGATGAGTGTAAACTTACCAATGTTAGCAGCTCTGACTTGCATTTCAAATGTATCCTGTTCAATCTGAGTCATTCGATTAAGCTGTGATTCGTTTTCTCCCTTCGCCAATTTGATAATTTCTGAAATGAGAGTTTTCAATAAGTTTTCATTAAATCTAAATAGTTTTAAGCTGTTTAATGTTTCCTGATGGGCAGGCATGATATTTTATGTAACAAAAACACATTTTTAGTACTTGTGTTCACAATATATGTTTTTGATCAAAAAATCTGGATATGATATGAGATTTCGCTCGGTGAAAATACTCATTTTTCTATGCAAAAATGTTGTTAATAACAATTTAGTCCTGTAGGAATTTTATTTGTGAAAACAAAAATGCCAAATTATCACACCCATCTGGGAAACCGATGATTAATGTGAAGTACAGTTATAATGTCAGTATGAATGTCTTCGAAAAATAAGAATACTTGGAGCAATCAATAATGCAAATTTGAAATATGACAGAATTTTCATAATTTATTAGGTTCTCTGATTTCTTGGCAATTTGTTATCCAAAATTTATTTTCATGCAAATGTCAATAAGCAATTTCTAATTTCATGTATTATAGAATGGTGACATTAAGAAATTTGCCAGAGAAAAAGAGTAACATGCTCTAAAGCGCATTAACCATTGCAAACCTACTACCATACTGTATCTAAAAACACGGATTTATAGTATTGCTGAAATATTCAAAGACAGTATATTAATTACTATACTAGGCCATCAAATGTGTTGGGTAAATTCCAAGTATGAGGTTTCGAAGGCTCGGGGCATTCGCGGAATCCGAAGTACAAGAAACATACATTTGTTTTGTCCTTGTTGCACTGGTTTGCCCATATGGACGAAGCAAAATATCATAAGATGGCAAGTTTGTCACTCTGAAAAAAGTGAAATGACATCCCTGATTCTATTATTTTTTAATTTATTAAAGTAGTACACAGTCGTGTTAATTTCAATCTACACATCACAATATTTAATTGAAACAATTTTATTTATGAAAGGTGAAAAAAGTATTCACGGGTCTCGATTGACGCTTAACTCAAGTTACCTTCAAAGTTTTCCAGCATACTTTTGACATCATCTTTTAATCTTGCGGTGTAAGATTTCAGCAAGGCTTCTTTGGACTGTGGTAGGTTTCTCTGCATTTCAGTTCGATTTGTATAAAAAATAGCTTTATAGATATAAGTATTTGTCGTTTGTAGTCTCAGGTTAGTCAATAGTGCAAAATTTGTGTTAGTCTGACGTATAGTGTATAATCTGTGGTCTGACGTTTGTTATTTCCAAAAAAAAAAAATGTAGAGTATTACCATAGACTATGATTGGTAGCTGATTTTCCCTCCTTTCAGTATTGAAAGGTGGGAAAATCAGGCTAATATTTTTTTGTCAATGTATCTTAATGTGAATTTGTCATAAATGCACGATACCTATCCGAAGCCTGGCTACGCTACGTCTTTATTATATTTTAGTTTGGATATGTTTCCGTGGGGTCCTTGGTACATAGAGCTCCCTTGATGATGGTGACATTGATTGCTGATTTATTCAACTCGTGTTTTGCATGTTGGTATATGTACTTACATGCATTTCAATAATACATTACCTACGTACATGAATTTGGCTAGAAGTATATTTAGGGACCGATCGGAGTAGAGACAAACATTTTATTATTTTCCGTTTTCTACGGAGATTTAAATTTAAAAATCGTTTATGGTGAACAAGATTCATTTGTTCGAAAACCATTATTTTTTACGTGCGTTTGCATACTGGATGTGTCCATGGCATTTTCTTCCCAAAATGGCTCTTCAACTAATTAAATATATATATATTATTTCTATTGTTTGAATGTATAAAATCTATTAATTAAGGTATGAAAAACCATATGAAATACAATATTTTTATAGCAAAAACTCATAAAATGAAAATAAATAATAATTTACATTTAAACAGAATAAATTATGACTAAGCATCAGCAGATACTCAATCGATTGATTAGATCAAGAAATTTGTTTCTACATATGTTAGAATACTTAATATATGCAGAAACATATAACTGTATAAAAAAAAAAAAAAACAGGGAAGTGTCGACTGTCATACAATTGACGTTAGGTCGCGATAAGGTCAAAGTTAGGTAACAGTGGAATGGCTGTAGGGGAAGATTAGGTTAAGTTAGATAAGATCACGGTGACATGCAGATTGGAGATGCAGAAACAATTGCTTCATGTATTGTCATATCTCGATGAGCGTCATAAGGATAAGTATCAACCCCATCTATAGGTACTAATATATTCACATAGCAAATGAGTCCGTTGTTCCAAGTGAGGTTCACTCTGCATCAGAATGCAAACGCAGCAAAGATGACGGCTCGGCCACCTGCGTAAATTACACAGCCCTGCACCCCGCACCTCGCAAACCACTACGGATACTCCAACACCCCGGTTTCAACAAGCCAAAGTTCAAAGCCAGGGTCTGGGCCCTACCTCCCTGGAAGGTACAGGAAGCCGCCCTTGTCTCGATGACTATCGCTCCTAAGCCTATTGTGAGCGATATCGTTAAGCGACCATGGAACCCGAAAAAACCGACCCGACCGATTGAGGTTAAGCGGGCGCTGAGGGAACACCGCGGTGCCTTCAACGCCTATCTTGAAGATCTCGCGAAAGGCGATCAACCGTACTGGATGTTTAGTAAGCTTCTCAGACGGGACCCTAATCTGGCACGTCCGCTTAATCACATTTACTTTGAACTTAGGAAGTACTTAGGACTAAACCTTGACCATAAACTTAACTAATTAAAAAACATCGAGATAAAAAGACGCCAGGTATCTCAAATCACGGGAAGACTGTACCCAATGATAGGTAGAAGAAGCACACTTGCCTTAAAAAGCAGACGACTTCTCTACACCGCGATATCCAGATCAATCATGACCTATGCGGCCCCTATAAGAGGTCACGTGAGCAAGGTTCGTACGGATAAATTGAAAACGGCACTGAACAAAATATTAGGTACAATCGCCGACGTCCATTGGTTCGTCCGCAGTTCTATAATTCACAGAGACCTAAAGGTAGAATCAATTCATGAACACGTTCAAAAGCTGTCGACGGAATTCTATTATACAACGACTGCAAAGAACACACAAACCCGGCGATATTTTTTTTGTACTTCGATTCGATTCAATAAAGCATATACCTTCCTGCTATGTGAATAAAATTCGTTTGAATTACTTGTATTTTGATTTATGCAAATTTATTTGACATTAATCATTTTGAGAATTAGTATAAACTTAATAGAAAAAAATCATTAAGGAAATAAGTAAAAACAACATATATTCATCATAAATAAAAGAAAGTAAATTAGCATATATTAATATAAATTTACATGTCATAAATTAGGTAAAAGAAATTTTCATCTGCTTAGATTTTTATATAAATAATAAGAACGCTTTTTAACACGTTTTCTCAATGAGCAAAAAAAAAATTAAATTGAACTATATTTTATCAAACAGTTTGATTTTATAGAAATTAAAAAGCACTAAAGCTCTACACTTTTACATGTATACATAATGTTTGACAGCTATTTCTTCGTCCACCATCCTTTGAACTATGGCTTAATTTAAATCAACATCAGCTTTATACACTGTAAAAGAGATAGCTTAAATGAAGACCATTTATTTCAGGTCCCAGAAAATCTAAAAACATAGTTGTAGGTAAACCGACAACTCTAATTAAGTATTTGCATGTTTTTCCTAAGAATTTAAGAGGTGTTACTGAATACTGAAAAGAATATAGTGACACTGGTTTAAGCAACAGGAGATGAGATAAGAATTGTAAATACATTCAACAATATGCCTAGATTACACCTTGTAAAATAAGTTTCAATTGTAAATCTTAGCACTCAAAATTTGTTTGTGAATATGATGCAGCCTAGTTTACACTCAAATTTATTCACCCTATGAATTATTGAAGGTATGAATGCATCAAAACACTATTCCAGTAACTACTTGTTGAAGTATTTAATGAAAACATAAATAAAAATTCTAAAAATGAATAATAGAAGAAACAAAATAAAATAAAATAAAATTACATACCAAAAAATATTAAATCAAAAATGATATAAGAAATTAAAATAATTGAAGAATTATTTTCATTATTGTAACAAGTAATGTATGTACAAATGGAAAACATTATGAAATTTCAAGGTTCAATATTACTGACATCCCCATGCACTAATATACGTAGATATAATAATTAAATACCTACATACATGTGTGTGTGTGTGTTTGTGTTGTGTGTAACAATATATGAATGTGGAGAAGATTTTCGCGATGTGCAAAATCGACTCGCTCTTAAATTCGTAAAGAATTTCCATTTCACAAAATCCAAGATATCTAAATGATAACCAATATCCCGAAAACAATTGTAAATCAAATCAAAATAAAATATTGATAAAAATATTTTTTTTTTTTTGATCAAGTGTTTGATAATAATTGTAATAAAAAAAATAATGAGGCTTGAATTTAATTGGCAAGAATTGAAAATTCTTATCAACGATTTTAGTACATATCGTTAAAAAATGTTAAAATTTCTGCCAATATTACTCGATCGAAACGACACGCACAATTCAGGAGACTATTTTAAAAATGAATCAACCACGTAAATCAGTGCAAACAGAAATACATAATTAAAGATTGAATCGTGTTATCACATATCGCCCTGCCCGCAGTGAGGCGACATTTGCATTGAGAAATAAATTATGTCTTAAATATAATCTTAAACCGTAAATAATATAATGTGCAACGTAATTTTATACGACTATGTCGATATTTTTATGATTAATTTCGAGAATAGTGCATTTTTCCGAGGCCAAATCGAATAAAGTTAGATATTCATGATACAAAATTTTAGCCATTTAAAAAAAATATAAATTATAAAATTAGCGTAAACAATGATGTTTTCATAACATTGCACAATATTTTTCATATTATTGCACAATATTTTTCATATTGACAACTCCGTCATGTTGTATGACATAACGTGATAATGGGTAGAATAAAATTTTATTGTCTTTCGATCTCATTCCCGTATTGATGTTCGATCGAGTAACACGTCACTTTTGTACCGAAAACAATCGATACGATTCGAAACTTTCACCAATGCTCGGATTTGAATTGCGACGATATTTATTGTGTGAAATCTGTGAAATTGAAAGTTTTGTGTAAATTTGTTGTGTGTTGCCGCCGCTGTTTTGGTTCTGGATTCTCGCTGAAACCAACGTCAGCCAACGATCAATCCAACAGATTCATAATATTTTTTTTTGATTCACTGCTTTATGATCTCGTTGTCAAACAATTTTACATTTCAATTGAGTTGTCTGCTACCGTCAAAAGCCAGGTGTTCGTGAAAACATTAACTTTGAAACTTTCTCTTTACTGCTATCTTTTTTTTAGCTTTTACTACTATTAACTGTGATATAAGCAATCCTTCAACTCTTCTGAATTCATTTAACGTAAGAAAATGTAGTTTGGCTGCTTAAATCTTTATCTTTCTAGACCCTGGAGTAAAGTCCGACGCTTAAATCCCATACGCGAAGTCCGAGAGAGATAAAGCACAGCAGTTATATCCTACATAAGCCACTATATTCATTATGCCTTCGAGGAGTATTTCTTCGCTGTTTGTCACTTACGAGATGTGGCTTTTGAGTCGTCTCTTGTCTTTTATATCTGATGGTAACTTCGAGGATTCTGTCGTTTGTCAGTTACGAGGTATCGCTTCTAAGCCGTCGTGGTCCCTGCGAGTTATTTTTCTTGCTTCCGTCTTTCATCATCGTTTGTCATTTAAGAGAAATTGCTTTTTATCTGTCATTGTATCTACGAGGTGCTACAAATATCGTATATCTAATATTTTTCCGTTATTCCACTTTGAAGTTTATTTTTTAAATCAAAATCCCCCTATTTGAATTTTTTGAACCACCTGCGACATAAACGATTGTCTAAAATAGTTCCCAACGTAGCATAAATATTTATTGTAGCACCTGTTGTGGTTTTTTTTTTTTTCCAAAAAATGGTACAACATTTAATTTCAAACAAAGCCCTCAATTGTAAAAAAAGTTACTATTTTTTTGATTTAAACGTCAAATACATTTCAGATACGTATGTCTAACGATATAATGTCAAAAACGCAAAGACGATTTATTATGTAATGTGCAAAGTAATTTTATGATTATCGATTTTTATATGATAAATTCCGAGAACGGCACATTTTTAGCGGTCAAATGGAACGAAGTCAACTGTTAATGATATAAAATTTTAACGAAGAATTAATATTTTTTAATGTAAATTGACACAATCTTTACCATAAATATTATTTTACTTCATAGAATAACCGCTTTCATAACATTACACACTATTTTTCATATTAATAATTCCGTTATGTTGTATGGCAATAGGCGAAATAGGGTAGAATAGAGTTTTGTTCACAGCCGATCTCATTCACATATAAACTTTCGACCGAGCAACACCTCTCTTCTGTGTGTGCCGAAAATTTCATCAGTGCTCTGATTTGACGCGCATATGTAATATATTGTGACTTCTGTGAAATTTAAATTTTTGTGTAAAATTGTTGTGTGGGTGTGTGTGTGTTGCCGCCGCTGTTTTGTATCTGGATACTCGCTGACACCGTCGCAGGGAAACGAAAGTCAGCCAATCATCAAACCAACAGGTATTTATAATCCTTTGTTTTAAATTTCCTGCGTTATATTCCGTTCCACCGCGTTACTTGAGAAAAGAGCCCTGCTTATTTATTTACTATAAGGTTATTAGAATAAATTTTAGTAAAAAAATCATAAAAAAATACATACCAAAATAACGTTAAATTCAATAAGACATCACTAATTAAAAGGTGCGATAAGCTTTCCATCAGAACAAATGGATTTTTCAACTGAAATTTCAAGAATCATTATTATAGACATTCGTATGCAATAATACTACTATTATAATAAATATATATAACAAGGGGATCGGAATTAACTGTCAGCGTGCTATTTTAATGAAACAAACTGATTTAATGATAAAAAAAATATCTGTCAATTATATAAAGTCTATCGTTGGATATAACCTATCTGGCAAATTTTCAATTCCACTTTTATTAAAATCACCGGGTTTTGAGCAAAAATACTCGAATATGTCCATTTTGATTTCTTCATATTGACACATTTCCCCACTACTCCACTCCTAAATATTTTTTGGAATCAATATCACCGGATTTGAATTATTTGAACAACCTATGACATTAACGAATCTTAAAAATATTTCCGAGCATAGCACAAATAATTTTTGAAGCACTTGTAGCGTTTTCTCCTTTCGCAAAAATGTATAACATGATCTTTCGAAAAAATTCTTCATTCGGTAAAAATCCCTCCATTGGCAATACTGATATTTTTAATTATATTTAAACGACACGATACACTTCAGTAGAGTGTAGCTGACAATACAACTCACAAATACATCGCGAAAGATTCCCTGGCGAGATTACTCTAAAATATATGAAGAAATGGAAGAAAAAAGCGGAAAAAGTAGGGTAAGGGGAAACTTTAACTTATCTCTTTTAGACTTTAATCAAAAGCCTGTAAATACCACATTACAATTTTTTGTTGTTGTTAAAACATTAGTTACTGTGTATACAGTGTATACACCTTGTGCATTTTGTCTCCTTCAACGTCATTCAAAACACAGAAACTTTTTTATTTATCGGACTAGCCAAAGATGTCGTTTGTGTTGTTTGACCATTATAAAAGATATCTTCATATAGACACTGACAGAAAATGTTCAAATAATCCAAATAAATCATATTGTATTCATTCTGTCATTAAAATCTAATAACTATTGATATGTTATCCTCGACTTATGACCGAGATACGTTCCTGAACCTTTTGTCGTAAGCCGGATTGGTCGTATGTCGAATTTTATACAAAATATGTATGTACTTACATATTAAAATAAAACATGTGTATTTATTTTATCTTGTATAGATATATACGATAAAATATTTACTTCATGAAAGCTTAAAATCATTCATCATCTGTAATTATATAAGTATAATCGATTGGTTCATCACCAGTAGTGGAAGAAGAAGCAGTAGTAGTATTTTTAAAAAACCTATCCAATCTTAGTAGAGTTGTTTATTGTTTTTTCCCCTGTATATTTCTTTGTATTAAGCAAGAATTTCCTGAACATGGCGATTTATACTCAAAAATCTTTCGTAATCCGAATCCATTTTTTTGCATTACTTGGTCAAAGATATATACGATAAAATATTTACTTCATGAAAGCTTAAAATCATTCATCATCTGTAATTATATAAGTATAATCGATTGGTTCATCACCAGTAGTGGAAGAAGAAGCAGTAGTAGTATTTTTAAAAAACCTATCCAATCTTAGTACAGTTGTTTATTGTTTTTTCCCCTGTATATTTCTTTGTATTAAGCAAGAATTTCCTGAACATGGCGATTTATACTCAAAAATCTTTCGTAATCCGAATCCATTTTTTTGCATTACTTGGTCAATTTAAAGGAACGATTCTTCCATTTCTTTCAATAGATTTTTTTTTTGTAGATTCCAAGTCTATTTATTTTTTTAGTCTCTTCTTCAACTTTTTAATTTTCGATGCATAATAATTCTCCATTTGTATGATCTTCC